>RJWH01003461.1:136665-153704 GCA_004363575.1 Solenodon paradoxus
AAAAAAAAAAAAAAAAAAAAAAAAAAAAAAAAAAAAAAAAAAAAAAAAAAAAAAAAAAAAAAGGTGGTTTTAGATAGGAACTATATCTGGCTTATTTACTACTGTACTGATACTCAGAACAGTGTCCACACATAGTAATTATGTAACAATTAATGAGTCTTATATAAACAATTAGAAATGCTCTAGGGTTGGAGGCAAGGTGACCTCTTCATATCTAATCATAACCATCTTGGGTCATATAACATTCTTGAATATATTTTGACAACAGACTGAATTCCTTGTGAGCAAGGAAAATGTCTTTATTTTTGTATTCCTTAAGTCTAGCTCCAAAAGACAGTTATTTTTTCACTAAATTCAAAATCATCAGTTTTCCCACTTGTAAAAGGGAGATGACAAGATTGCCTACTTCAGAGGGATACTGTGAAGTAAAAAAAAAAAAAAAAAAAGAATAAATGAAAAACAGGGAAGAACATTCCTACCAAGTCCTCTTTCTCAGTTATTAGGTTAGAAATAGCACAGAACAATTGATCACGTTCTCTTTTGCTATGCACTATTCCTATTTATTCACCTAATCAAATGTAAGCTAGTACTAGATACTAAAGAACAGCCCCTCATTCCCTGACAAAAGTTAGCCAATAGGATCTGAACCTTAATAAGAAAGTTCTGAAGTCACAAGTAGGTAAAGAGGACTAACTCCAGTGACACTCTCAGGAAGTATTCTGACAGTAGTGATTTCATGAAAGAAGTATTACTCCAGTAGCTCCATGCTTCTTCCCTCACACACTTAAGACATGACCTCTACAGTCTAAATTTAAACTATTCTTGTGGCTTTAATTTTTAAAGTCTAATAACCCAAATGTGAAAAATACGCTATTTACAACAAAACTAACTCATCAAACATTTTAAATCCTTTGTAAAAATAAATTTTACACTTACTAGATTAGAAAAATACAAACTCATTTAAAAAAAATTTCACGTGCTCTTTCAGTAAGAGCCAGTACATTTTAAAAACATGCAATTACCTCAGACAGTGATTTCATTATTGATGACATATTAGAAAGGATATAGATAGTTTATACCCAGGGTTATATTCTAGGGCTATACATAAATCCTTAGGGATATATATATACATATATATATATTTAAAATCTGCCTCCCTAGGGTCATAACGACATTTTATTCACCATAATTGGGTTATACTTAAAATCAATATTTATTCAAGTAAAATATTTTATATAGTGGTAACAACCTTATTAACAACAACAACCAAAAGATTATTTTACTTACCAAAATGCAGTCCACTTTAGATTGTACAGTTTTGCTAAAACAGAAAAAAAATTGAGTTAGAAAAAAATCTTATTAAGTTAGGTATTGTACCTTAAAGCTGCATTTTTCACAAGGCAAAACAAAAATCTATTTCCCATTCAATGTACTAAATTCAAAGTTTGACCAAAATTTTATGAGTTCACTGTTACAGTCAACCTTCTCTAATTATAATAGATATTTTTAATAAACAAGTTTAACGGTATGTAAAAATGTACATGCATTACCATACTTAGAAATAGGACCAAAGTTTTTAATGAACTATGATTTTTACTGCATGACTTTTATTCTGTACAGTGCTTTGTTTAGCATTTCAAAGTGTCATAAAGGTGTAATAGCTGTAGCTCTAAAGATGCTAAATTCTTTTCAGATACACACATCCCTAGAAAGAAAATAAAGATTAATATGGTAATTCAATGGAGAGAAAAGAGTATATTTAGGCTAATACAAATAAAGCCATTACATACCAATTTAACTGACTACTAAATGTGAAGTGAACTATTGCTACATAACACAAATGAAGTTAAGATAAAAACCTTTAACTGTCAAATTGATTTTCTTAAAACACACATTAAAGCACAAATATAGTGAAATCACGTAAAATGTTCAGATAGTTTATATACAATCTTAAAAAGATGTTATAAACCACATTATCTTCTATAAAACATTCTAGAGGCAAATAAATGTAAACAAAACACGGTTATATGCCTTTTATATGGTTATACAGTTAAGCTATAAAGAAAAAAATCAGCATAAATCTCATTTCACTTAATACATCAAAACTTTACACCTATACCTAGACCTCAAATTTCATTTTTTTAAAACAACAAATTATGACTGGATTTAATATCAACTGCAAAACTGAGAACGACTGAAAGGAATAAGTAAACGATACCTGAAGGTAAGAGGGACTGAAATCTACTTCACACTAACGGAAGATTTTTATAAGCTTTTAAGTCTATCAGAAACTTGTACAATTTACCACTCATTAACAATTAAAGTAAGTTATTTTCCTTTCTTCTAAATAACTCCCACAGTTTCCCTAAGAAAGTAATTTATCAAGTAAGACTGGCTGATAGAATAATTTATCAAGAAATCCAACCATAACATCACTTCCCATGGAAAGTGTTATAATAACCATCTATCTGGTCTTCTTGCTTCTATTTTTAGCCCCCAAACTACTAATTTCATGGACCACTGTCAAAAAAGCGGCCAGAGTGATTCCTTTTCCAAACACACTAGTCCTTTGCTCCAAAGTCTTTATATTATGGCCAACAATGACCTACATGATCCAGCCCAGCCATCTACTATCCTTCTAATCTCCATCTCTGAACAGCCTACACCTCATTTACTCAGCGCCTGCCATGCTAGCCTCCAAGATACTTCTCAAGCAGGGTCTCTGCTTCAGCTTTTGTCTCTGTCAGCCTCTAAGATTCCTCTCCCATGTAAATTATCCATTTCCTTTCTACCAGACTTTGCTCAATGTTTTCTTTTACTGACAATTCTTCCCTAATTTCCTTATGTAAAATACAGTCACTTTCTGTTCCTCAGGACTTGCTTTATTTTTCATTACTGCACTGATCACGTCATTTTATATTTTTATTAATCTACTTGTTTACTGGTTATCTTCCTTGACTAGAATTTTAACTCCATGAGAATAGGCTCTGTCTGTTTTGGTTAATGCTGTATTACCATCTGGCACATGTTAGGTATTCAAATAAAATCTGCTGAAAGAATAAATGACAAAAAACACATTCCATTACCATACGTAGAAAACTCTTTGGAAAGATTGGGACCACTTAAAAAGGGGGGTTTTAGAGAAAATAACACGGAATTGAAAATGTAACTATTTTTTAAACTATAGATATATATTCTCCTAGTAACTACTCTGTAAGACATCTCAGGACGACTATGTCATCCTATCAGAAACCATTTGCTAAGTCTCTAAAAAGTACAGGTAACAGACAATCTTTTAAAGGACAAACTTACAGAGTAAAATGAAAGTGTTCTGAGCTAGACAGGAACCTTGCCAATCACTTAATCCAGCTTTTTGATTATTTTTACTTCCTTAACACAAACATAACAGAAAGATAAAGATGAAGTTTAAGTTCCCTTTGTTTTCTGTACAGTCTTTTACCTCTCTTTCTACTTTCCCCAAAACAACCATCATAAATCTGATGTGTAATCTTCCCAGTTGGTATTTGAATACTTGTATTGAACATATAAAAAAATTTTTTTTAAAGGAAACATTCAGGCAGGAAATGAAAGTGAGCAAAGGCAGGTGAGAGAGGAGGAAAAAGCATTCTAATTTACTTTCAATTAGCTGTTCATCCTGATTGTTTCCACTGATTCGGAGACACAACCATCCGACCCTGGGATGTATGTGAACTGCGCCTAACCCCTGCTTCACCAGGTCTTGCCTAAATAAACAAACACCTATAAGTAATGTATCCATTTGTTTGGTGACATTAATTGTTTACATAAATTCCACTGACTTGTACATATTCTGTAATTGTATTTTTCTACTCAATATTGTTTTTGAGATCTATGTTGATATACTTAGATGAAATTCACTCATTTTAACTGCTGACAAGTATTTCACCAAATGAATATATCAAATTTTCATCGATTCTTCAAATGAAAGCCAATGATATACTTTCCAGTTTATCTAGAAACAATGCTGTAATGAATGTCTTCGTACAAGCCTCCTGGTGACACACGCAAGAATTTCTCAATTATAAACCTAAACTTGATTTTTGGGGGCGCATAAACGGATCTTTTCAATTTAATAGGTATTACCAACTTCACTTGTATCCATTAATATCTGCATTTATATTATCTATATACATATATAAAAACTTCATTTTAATGGATGTGAAATGGATTTAAAAAAAATTATAATTTCTGTAGTTACTAACACTATTGTGTACCTTTTCAACTTATTGACCACGAGTTTCCTTTTCTATAAATTATTGGTTTAGTCTTTTTCCATTTTTAAGTGAAGTTAACAAGTGCTTATAAATTGTACATTTTAAAATACATTCCAAATATGAATCCTTTGCTAGATATACTTAACTTTACTAATAATATTTTGCTAATGTTCAAATTTTTTGTTCAAATAAGCATTTTATTTTTCTGACTGGTGTTTTTACTTTATTTAAGAAATCCAACAAAGCTAAAGTTTTAAGACAGTCTATACTTCTTTCGAAAATATTTGAAGTTAGCTTTTTTATTTTTATTCTAATTAAAATTTACTTTTCTGTATGCTATGGTATGATATACAACACACATATATTATTTATCCTATCTGGCACGCCAGCTGTTCTCTATTTTATTTCACTATGTGTCCATACATACTTGAATCTATTGTTGTTTTAAATTTATCTACTTGTCTATCCTTGACCCAACACCTTGAATTCATTAGTGCTTTTAAAATTCAGTCTATTCATTTGATTTCATGGCCCTCTCTGATTAATTTAGAAGAGTCTTTCTAATTTCTGGAACTTTAATTGCCATGTTTATCCAATTCCACAAAAAATCTACTGATATAGAATAACCTAGGAGAACTGACTGATAATTTCAACTTATTGTCTGTCTTTAAAAATGTCCTTTTTTTTTTTAACAATAAAAGAGTGGAAGACAGAGGAGGAAGGAAAAAAAAGAAGGGTAGGAATGTGGTGAAAATACTTTAATTTAGCTGTTTCCCTGGCACTGAGTCATAAACCCCGGGCCCTTGGTCTTTATAAGGTCCATATCATAGCTGCCAGCTTATTAGCTCCTGAGTCACCAGGGTGCACAAAAAAAAAGTCTTACAATTTTCTCTAAATGATTTCTAAATAGTTTTTGCTGATGTGCATAGAAACTATTGGTTTTTTTCTGTTGACCTTATATCCAGCAGCCTTCCTAAACTCTTATTAGTTCTAATAGTATGTAAAACTCTCTTGTAGACAATTTCATTCAAAATGAATGAAAATATTTTTTCTTTTTAGTCTTTACGTCTCTTCCCCTTTGTTACTTAACTACATTGGTTAGAATATTTAGTTTATTGGTGAAGAGTAGCAGTAATAACAGAGTATCTTTGTATTGTCCACTTTAAAGAACTTACTTCAAAACTTCTCACGATCAAGAAAGCTGTTAACACGGATATTTTGGCAAATGCCTTTTTATCATTTTGCCACACTTCTCTTTAAATCCTAGTTTGATATGATTGTTTAAGGTCTTGCCAGGAACACCTTTCAAAAGTGGTATCTGGGCACATCCTTGTGCCTCTGCAGTCAAGGTGCACAACATGTAAAGCCCAGGGACCTGATTTCAAGACCAGGGGCTGGAGGAAGGAAAAACAAGTGGTATCTACTTGGCTTCTCCCTCACTTTATAGTTTGATTCAAATGTTATCTCCTCGGAGACCTTTACTAACTATATCTAAAATAACAGCTCTTGACACTATTTCTTTCATAATGCTCTATTTTTTTCAAGTAATGAATGCTATTCGGTATGCATCTATATGTATGACTCACTCACGAGAACGTAAGCTTTATAAAAAAAAAGAATTTGCTTCTTAGGACACAAAAGCAATACTCATCAAAAGTATCAATATCTATTCATCAAAATACTTCAAGAAAATGAGGTACAACGAAAAGAAAATATCTCTTAAATTCATATTTGACAAAAGACTTATGCCCAGAATGTACAATAAATTGTTGTAGCTTAATAATAAAGACAGGTCGCTCAATTAATAAATGAGTAAACTGTGATAGTTCAACAAAAAAGGATATACAAATGTCAATAAGCACATGTAAAGATGCTTTTGGTGGAAATGTGAAAGTTATTTTAAAATGTTTTCATAGTTAAGTATAAAGCTATCCTATAACACAGCACTTGTACTCTTACATATCTATTCCAAAAAAGAGAGAAGAAACTGTGTCCACAAAACACACTTATTCAAGAATGTTCATAAAATCTCTGATCGTAACAGTACCCAAATGGAAACAATCCAAATGGCAGTCCACATAAGAATGTTATGAATACTACTCCACAATTAAAAAAAAACTTTTTATGTGTCAAAATACATTGATGAACCTAGTGGACATTACACTGAGCCTTTTGTATAGGCATCACCCAGACAGGTACCAAGCAGAAAAGTTCATTCTGTATGATTCCATTTACAGGAAGTTTGAGGATAGGCAGAATTTATGGCAAAAAGAAAATCAGAAAAGGGGGTTTCTTGGGATGTAGGGTAAGGGGTTGATGTGGAAGAAGCATGCACAAACCCTGTATTACAATGGCCCATAATTCCTTTGCATTAAAGAAAGACTTCATATACTAATTACTGGATCTGCTTCCAGCAAAAAAGTCCTTAGTCATCAGCTCTCTATGGGGAGTGCCTGGGTGGAAGAATGTTCCATTTCTGGAGGTCGCTATCTCCTCGCAGGCATGGCCCACAGAGGGTGATCAACAGGGTGGTATGTAGGCCCACTTCCTTGCACCAACTTGGCACAACAACCTGAGTGAGTTGTTGTAGTTTCGAAACCCCTAGCAGTTTAACTTCCTTTCTGCCTCCTTCCTGCTAATTCCCTTCCACAGATATGAATCTCAAGAGCATTTCCTAAAATATGATTCCTGGACCAGCATTATCTGCTAGACAGAAAGGCAAATTTGTGGGTCTCACCCTAGAACTACTGAATCATAAAGTGGAAGCCCCATTTACCAACTAAGAACTCAAATATGCTTATATGGGTATACAGTGAGAAAGTTTTCTAACATGAAAGAAAGAGCATTTCCAATAATAAAGAGAACATATACTTTGAAGAAACAATACCACACAAAAAGAAAAAATAAATTCAATCTCATAAAGTAAAAAAACAAAAAAGTGGATACTATACATATACACATTTAAAAGAACATTCAAAAAGATAAGAAGTGATGTATTAGAAGTTAGAATCTCTGGGCCGAATGCTTTTTGTTTGCTCTTTCAGATCTAATTCCCAACCTAGTGGGGCTACATAAAAGAGACAAAGTCAAATGAGAGCAAACAAAATTTTGCATTTATAAATTGATAGTAATAGCAACTAATTTTACAAGGGTTGAGAGATTTAGCCAGAAAAAAATATTAAAAGGGAAACAAACTTACCTGAATCCCACCACCCAGACAGTTTGATTCATTTACTCAACAGCATATTCTTAAAAATAATTGAGATCTATTGGTGAGGATGTGGAGAAACTGGAACCACTGTATCCTGTTGGTAGCAATGTAAGATGGTACAGCTGCTATGAAAAAGTATGACATTTTTATAAAAATGTTAAATATAGAATACCGTATGAGGCAGCAATTCTACTCCTAGGTATATATTTAAGGAAAGATAAGTAGGTATTCAGACAGAAACATGTATACAGATATCCACAGACACACTATTCACAAAAGGTAGGTACAGGTGCAATCAGATATCCATTAAAGGATGAACAGATAAATACAATGTAATATTCAGTCACAGAAAGGAAGGTAAAGACAAAAGGTCACATATTTTATAAATCCAGATCTACAAAATATCCAGAATATCTGCAGCCCAGAGAGATAGCAAACAGACCAGTTGGTAGTTGCCAGGGACTAAGGGGACAGGAAAATAGAGAGTGACTTCTTAATGCATATGGGGTTTCATGTTGGGATGATGAAAATGTTCTGAAAGAGAGTGACACGACATCATGGTGGACTAACACTGGCAGCCCACAGTGACTCTTCTTCAAAAGATAGCACTTTGATCCAGGCACCTATTCTGAAGGTGGGTGAAAGCAGAGATAAGTGGGGAAGGGAGAAGACTAGGTGAATTCAAGACCCACAGTGATGGGACCCAGAGAGCTGCCACCTCAGAGCATAACCACAGGAACCCAACTAAAAGGGGCACATGTGACAGTAATGTGGTGACAGTAATGTGATGACAGCTGCATGTTGGATAGTAGTGCAACCTGCAACAGCTAAAGTGGTGAAGGCGGAGGAGGCAGTTTCGGTAGGACAGAACCATAGAACTGGCAGGGGATCCAACACAGATGTAAGCAGCTGAGCTGAGAAGACACTGAAGAAAGTATCACCCAGATCAGTAATGAAGTGCTCTACAGCAGGGCAAAGGTGCCTCTGTGTAGACTGTGGACTCTGATGTTAGCTCCAGAAACACTGGAACTGGAAAAAGAGATTAGAGAGTAGTGCTGAAACCCCTCCTATCCAGTGAACTGGAGCTAGGCTGTCAGCATGTAACATCTGTTGGCAAATGTAGACCCCAGGACACGAAAGTAAGTCTGGGGATGGGAAAGGAGGCACTGTGGGACCTGGTAACTGGGCAAGTATTTCCTCCCCCACCAAGACTGCAAACAGGAAGCCTAACTCTTTAAGAGTCCTCTTCCCTTCCTCTCTGAGGACAAGATAAAAAATCAAGAAAAAACTAAAGCCAAAGTGTCAAATACTTGATAGAAAAGGCAAGTCATGCCAAAATCCAAATCACCAAAAACAAATGAATGTCTCAAAGACAGAAGAAACTATGATTTCTCAAGAGAACAAATTTAAAGAAACTGAATGGGACGATATAAAAAAGAATTCAGAGCAAATAATATGAAAAAAAAAAACAAAACAAAACTATATGATTCACAACCAACCATTCAAAGGCAAACCAAGATCTTAGAAAAGAAGCAGATTATAAGAACTACTTCACCAAAGGACTGAAGCTGTAACAAAAGCCCAAAGTTGTGATATAAAAAAATAGAGCCAATAAACTGAAAACATGGAAAGTTCTATAAACCAGCTTAATATTGAAGAATGACTCCTTGTGCTTACAATTCTGTTTTACTGTTTATTACCTTTCTTAAGGTTTAGTGACCTTCTGTTATTGTTTTCCATGTTGAAGAACTCCTTTTAACATTTCTTGAAATGTAGGTTTGGTGATGGAAAATTTCACTAACTTTTGTTAATCTATGAAGATCTCTAGTTCTCACTCATATTTGAATGATAATTTTGTAGAGCAGGGTATTCTTAACTGATAGCTTTTGTCTTTTAATATTCTTAATACATTCTTTGACTCTACCTTGGTTGGTAGGGTTGTTGCTGAGAAAGGTAATACCTTCATAAGTTATGCCTTCATAGGCTCGAAAGTAAAGACTCTCAGAAGTTGAAGACAAAAATACTAATTACTAGAGATCTTATTGTCTGATACGATATTGTGAATTATAAGAGAAGTATATCATTCAGGTTGACTAAAATATATCTCATACATAAAAATACTAATTCTATAATAGAACAGGAGAAACAATATTGTGGACAAATGAAAAAAAATCAGTGAGAATTATAAGATATCATGAGAAGAACAAACATAGGATAATGGGTATCCTTAATGGTAAGAAGAGGAAGAAGAAAACAGAGAACATTAAAGGAGAAAAGAAAAACACAAAATTTGTATAGGCATATGAGGATGATTTGACATTAGCTCAGAAGAGACTATCTTAGATTAATAATATTGGATGCAAATCTCAAAGTAACCACAACATCTTCACCTGAAATGATACTTAGTAAGGAAGATGAAGAAACAGAGAATTGCCATCAGAAACCACGCAAAGAAAAAGGCAAACAAATACAAGAGGAAAAAAAGCAAACGCTTATAAAACAGAAAACAAAGGATCAAGTGGCTATAATAAATTCTTATATATCAATAATCATCCTTAATGTGAATGGAATGAAGTCACCAATCAAAAGACACAGAGTGGCTGGATTAAGTACACACACACAGGACCTATCAATATTATGTATACAAGAAACCCACAGGAGTAAAAAATAATAGGTTGAAAATAAACAGAAATGGAAAATTGTATTAAAACAATGGGGATGACACCAGAACTACAAAACTAGTATTAGACAAGTTAGGCTTTCACCTAAAAAGAGTAATAAACAAAAATAGACACTACATTATGGTCAAGAAGTCAACCCATGAAGAGACAACTGTCATTAATATTTACACCCAACACTTAAGTATACACAATAAATATACAATAAATATTAACATGCCTAAAAGGAAGCATTGCTAGCAATACACTAATAGTAAGGGAATTTAGGATACGCTGCTGACATCAATAGATACATCAGACAGAAAATTAATAAGGAAATTCTCTAAATGAGGTAATAGATCATATAGACTTAAAAGACAAATATAAAAATGATTTTACATTCTTCTTAAGTGTGCATGGAACATTCCCAATGATAAATCATATCCTGGGACACAAAAAAGAGGTCTCAGTAAGTTAAGGAAGATTGAAATTTAGAAAGCATCTTTTCTAAACACAAAGATGTGAAGCTAGAAATGAATCAAAAAAAAAAAAAGAAAGAAAAAACTGAAAGAATATCAGAGATGTAAAGTTTAAATAACATGCTTTTGGATAATTCCTGGATTAATAAAGAAATTAAAGATGAAAGTAAATGTTTCCTGGAAACAAAAGAAAATGAAGAGATAAGCTATCAGAACATGTGGGATACAGAAAAAGCAGTTTAAGAGGGAAGTTTATAGCAAATACAGGCACTGAGAAAACAAGAGGCATCTTAAATACAATATATCAGTTTATATCTGAAGGAACTAGAAAAAGAACAGCAAATGAAAGCAAGTCAGTAGAAGGAGGTAAATAATAGGAATTAGAGGAGAAATAAATAAAACTGAAAACAAAAAGATCACACAAAAGATAAATGAAACCAAGAACCGGTTCTTTGAAGAAATAAAAATTGATAAACCTCTAGCTAGATTCAACGGAAAATAAAAAACCTTAATCAAAAGAATCAGAAAGAAGAAGAAAGACTACAGCAGACATACAAATCAATTCAAAACATCTCAGAAATATAAAGGATTGTAAGAGACTACTGTGAGTATCTATATGCCAACAAACTTGTTAATCTTGAAAAACCCTATATCCTTGAAAACAGAATCAGGAATAACAGATAACCTGACTAGACTAACCACAAGCACATAAAATTAAAATGGTAGCCAAAAGTCTCCCAAAAAACAAAAGCCCAGTTCTGGATGGTTTCACTAGCAAATTCTATCAAACATTCAAAGACGATTTAATACCACTCCTTCTAACACTCTTCCATAATACTGAAGAGGAGCGAACACTCCCAAATATTTTAGGAGAGCAACATTACCCTGACTCCAAACCAAACAAGGACAGCACCAAAAAGATAATTATACACCAAAGTCACTTATAAACATAGATACAAAAATCCTCAAAATCATGACTGATATGCTGCTGGTGGTTAAAGCACAGGCCATAAAAGCCCATGGACCCGGGTTTGAGGCCTGGGTTGTGGGATGGGAGGGCACACGAAAGAAAATCATGGCAAATCAAACTCAACAATACTTAAAAAAAATGACCAAATGGGATTTATTCCAGGGATGCAAAGATGGTTCAATAAAAATCAATCTAATACACATTAGCAAGGAAAGAAATCCAAAAATCCTATAGCATCAATAGATGCAGAAAAAGCATTCAAGATTCAATACCCATTCATGATTAAAAACTCTTGATAAAATGGGAAAAGGAATATAGTCAACATAATAAAAGCCACATATGACAAACTCATAGCAAACATCATATTCAGTGTTGAAAACTTGCAAGGTTTTCCTGAGATATGGAATAAGACAAGGATGTCACTATCACTACTGCAATTCAACACAGTTCTGGAAGTTCTGTGCAAAGCACTTTAGGCCAGAACAAAGACATTAACAGAATCTAAATTACAAAAAAAGTAAAACTATTATTATTTACATAAAATACACTGTATACCTAGAAAACCCTAAAGAGTCCAATAACTATTAGAAACAACTGAAAAAAGTGACAAGATAAAATAAAACCAAGATACAAAAATCTATAGTATTTGTATACACAAACAATGAACTTGAGTAAAGAGAGAATAAGTAAGTAACCCCATTTACAACAGCAACAAGAAGGATAAATACCTGTTAATAAATTTATCAGTGGAGGAGAAAGAACTATGCATTGGAAAAAAGACATTGTTAATAGAAATAGAACACACACAGATGAAAAAATATGTCATGCTCATGAATCAAAAGAATTAACGGTTGAAACTGGCATCTTACCAAAAGCAATACAGAGATTCTATGCAATTCCTACCAAAATTCCAGAGACATTGTTCAAGGAATGGAATAAGTAAAACTAAAGTCCACAAAAGACCTCAAGCAGGCAAAACTATCCTCAGGAAAAAAAGAGAAACCAAGGAAACACACTTCCTGACTTCAAACTATGCTACAGAGTGATTATCATCAAAACATTATAGCATTATAACAAAATCAGGTAAACAGGTCAGTGGAATAAAAACTGAGAGGCCAGAAATAAAACTACACATATGTGAAATGTTTACCTATGATAAAAGAACCAAGAGCAGTCAATGGAAAGAAAAGTCTCTTCAACAAAGAGTGCTGAGAAAAAGCTACCAGTTTAAACAAAAAAAGAAATTAGATCACTCCTTAATATCGCAAACAAAAATTAATTTAAATTGGATCAAAGGCTTAAATGTAAGATCGGAAACATCAAAATTCATAGAAAAAAACATAGGCAATATGCTTCATAGCATCGACGTCAGAGAATCTTTGAAGTGACAGCAACAGCAAAGGAAACTAAAGCAAAATTAAACATACAGAACTACGAGAACTAAAAAGTTTCTGTACAGTGAGAGAAAACACAACTAAAGCAAACAGGCAATCCACTGAAATGGAGAAGATACTGACATCATATCTCATTAAAAAAAAAACGTTAATCTCCAAAATATATAAAGAGCTCAATACACTTATACAACAACAAAAAAAGCAAACAACCCACTCATAATCGGCAGAAGGGCCAGAGACTCCTTTTTAGAGAAAACACATAGATGGCTTAAAAGATGAGAAGATGCACTACAGTATTCACCATCAGGGACTGCAATTACAAATCACAGCGATATCATACATGTGTGAGAAAGACACTTATCAAAACACTAGAAACAAATGCTGATGAGGATCTGGAGTAAAAAGAAAGACATACACTGTTGTGGGGAATAAAAATTAGTGCAATCTCTAAGGAAGATAGTATGGGGATTCCTCAAAAGAAAAAAAAAATGGAACTACTATTAGATTCAGCAATCTCATTTCCAGGTATACTCCTAAAGAAAATAAAAAACATCAATAAAAATTTTTTTTGCACCTCCTACGTTCACAGCAGCACAATTTACAATAGCTAAGACAAGGATAACAGTCTAAAATGCTCATCAACAAATGACTGAAGAAAGAAGTTGTGTATATCTACTCAATGGAGTCCTATGCAGCTATTAAGAAAGATGAAACTGTGCCTTTTACAATAACCTGAATGGAACCTGAAGTGATTATGCTAAGCTGTATAAGCTAGAAAGAAAAAAGTACTGGGTGGTTTTACCTATATGGCGAATATAAAGAAATAAAACACAACCCAATTCACAGAATGTTAGACCATGGTTTCTAGAGGAGAGGGTGAGGTGAGGGGGAAGCTACTAGGACATAAAAGAGTAAATATGGTGGGGGAGGAGCACTAGAAGTCTGGTGGGTGTGGTATAATGTGGTACAAATTTAATATCCTGAAAGTTAATAAAATAGCAATGCAAACAAAAGGAGCAATAAAAAATTTCTGGATCTAGATAGATGATGGCTGTACAATATTGTGAATGTACTAAATACCACAGAATTGGACACTTTAAGCAGTTAATTTTATGTTATGCAAATTTTACCTCAATGAAAAGCAAATGCATTTTGATTATAAACTAAGACAACTTCATGTTGAATACAACCAGTGTCTAATCAACAAAGTACCAATTCTGTTTCTTTTTATAACCCTTAATGCTTTCCAAATAGTCATTGTCCCAGTTCTTGCCTGTTCCTATGACCAGCAGATCTTGAAATCTTATGATCTTGAGATCTGTTCTGAAAATAAATTACCCTATAGACCAGTGTTTCTCAGTGAGCACTGACATTTACTGAATCCTTCTTTACTACACAGTTTTGCCCTGTGCACTGCAGAATGTCTGGCAATACTGGTTTCCTTTCACTAAATGTAGAAGACATTCTGACAACCAAAAATGCCCCACATGTTACCATACGCCCCTAATTGAGAGCCATGGCTATATACTACAAAGAATAAAGTTGTTCATACATAAAATGTTCTGTCACATGTAAGAAGTTCCCTAATATGCAATATGTTACTCCAAACATCAAAATTTTAAACTTCTTTAAGTATAAAAAGTGAATTTCTTGCTTATGACAGAATATTGTAAATATTTGTTAATTTTATGACTCTTTGTTCAAACCATAAAAATGAATTTTGAGATAATTCCAAGTTGGGCAACAGTTAAGATCTTGAGCTCACCTCTTCCACACAGACACAACAAAATCACATGCATTTAACAACTATGACCTTTGAAAAAGAAAGAGACCAGCATCTCTACAAAGAGAAGGGAACCTTTTTCTGTGATGTCATTTGCTTGGCAATAGCACTGGATGCTGCCATGTTGTAGCCAGGCACCAAAGGTGAAACGCCCTGCCTCCATTTCAATTAGTAAACTTGTGGTGCCAGAGAGTTTGTGTTCACAATTAGGTTCACTGGGCTGTAGGGGTAGCAATTGCCTGCTCAGGGTGGGGACAGGTGGCTGGTCTGCAACCCCAGTACAGATAGCTGAGTGATTTTCTGCAAAGAAGTTTCCCAGACTGTCTCAATGAAGATCATTAGAGAGGCTCCAGCAAAAGAACAGTTTCATATCCCGCTGGGGCTATGACTAAACAACTTTGGGAATCTGTCTGCTACATGCTAGAGCTCCCATTCCCAGGTTCCAAGGCTTACTGTACACTGCTCCGTGCTGGGGCAGTGGCCCAGCCAGAAAACAGGAACTTTTGCAGGAGGAGTGTGCTTTGCTAATACTGATACCCAAGGACTCTGAGAGAGGCCCAACTCCCTCTTCCCCAGTGATCTCTTTTGATACTGTGGTCTGCTTGTGGCCTGAACTTGGACATCTTGGGTCTTTCTTCTGCCTTTCTATTCATGTCTGTGACTCTGAGGAAAACCTTTGCATTCCTGACCCCAACTCCAATCATGAAGGCTGGACTCTGGGACCTCAACACAGTGCTACTCCGACAATTCTGACTGGTGCAGAGATCACACAAAAATAGAAAGTCCAGCATTCCAGGCCAACATCCCCGGCCTATATGCTGCAACCTGACACCCTAACACATGTCCTGTCCTCTACAGCAGGGCAAGGAAGCAGTCATTTAGCCTCACCCTTGAGATAAACACAACGTAAAAACAGAGAAATACAGCCCAAGTAATGGACGAAAAAACCCCAGGGGAAAATCTGAATGCAAAAGAATTAAATGAACTACCTGATGAAGAGTGCAAAGCAATAGTTTTAACTTTATTCACTGAAATTAGAAGAACAATGGAGCTACAAAAAGAAAGAGAAAATATGAAGCAGTTGCAAACAGAAATCACATTAACTAAAGACCAAATAGTTGAGCTAAGAACTATAGAGGGGTTCAACAGCAGGCTGAAACAAGCTTTCAATCAATACAGTGAGCTAAAAAATAGGACAGTGGAATGTACCAAAGTAGACCAGCAAAAATATGAGAGAATTAACAGAAATGAAGACAGCATACAAACTTACGGGAAAATATCAAGGGGAAAAACATTCGCATCGTAGGGATCCCAGAAGGAGAAGAAAGGAGCAGAAACCTTATTAAAAGAAATAATAGCTGAGAATTTTCTTAACCTAAGGAAGGAAATAGGCACTCAAAAAGCTCAAAGGATTCCAAACAAAAGAAACCCAAAGAGAAACCTATCATTAAAATGACAAACATCAGGTGTGCCTTGGCAGTCTAGCAGTTTAGTGCAAGACCGGGCATAGTCCACATACATCCTAAGTTCTCCAGTTCAAGACCCAGGGCTAAGGGAAACAAAGATGAACTAAAAAGTATAAATAGGTGCTTCTTCTTTCTCTTTTTTTCCTGTTTGCCTGCCTGCCTGCCTGCTTGCTTGACTTCATTCCTGCCTGCACCTTTAAAATAATAAAATAACAATACCCGAAGAATCTTAAAAGCCATCTAGAGAAAAATGAGTTATATAGAAGGAAGCCCCCGTAAGACTGCCTATGGATTTCTCAGCAGAAGTTAAATGGCATGATGATATAGCCAATCTGCTAAAAGGATTTCCAACCAAGAATACTTCACCCAGCTAGGTTATCACTTAGAATTGATGGAGTGATGAAGAGCTTTACTAACAAACAGAAGTTCAAAGAATTTATCACAACTAAAACCAGATTTACAAGTCCTAAAGGAATTTCTAGAAAACAAAAAGGAACCCCGCATATGTCAGGGACAGCTGGTTGCCAAAGAACTGTTTTTTCAGTGCTCTCTGAACCTGAACGCCCTAAAGGTCTTATCTCTCAAAACATATGTTGTAACTGCTTTGATGTATTGGCGCTTAAAGTGTTTGCTGTATTGCTTTTTGAAGTTGTATTTCTTTTTGAAATGACCTATCCTTGTAAGCCTGTGAATGACGTAAGGATCTGCGTCACTGCTGTTACTTCCGCATATCTTCCCCGATATATAAGGCGCATGTGTGACTAAGAGAGTGAGACAACGAGAGACAACGAGAGACAACTAAGAGCTTGTAACGCACAACTAAGAG
>RJWH01003462.1:0-153555 GCA_004363575.1 Solenodon paradoxus
GGTGATTGGTTCCTCTTCCACCATGCGCCTAGACTCTCTCCCCTGGCTCCATATTCCAGTTCCACTGAGCAGGATCGCCACTGCTTTCAAGAATCCTGGGATGGCCTGTTCTTCCTGAAGTTTTGCCCCCTCCAGTACAACTGGAATCCTCAGTCTGAGTCTTTGGTGTAGCTCTGAACCCAGATATTTTCACTTACACTTTGTTGTCGTGATTGCTGCTATATCTCTACAGTCTCTCTGCCCTCTGTTTCCTCAGTGTTTGTTTCTGGAAAATAGGTGAATTTCTAGTTGCTCTGTGGAGAGGACATGAGTACAACTTCTACCAGGCTGCCATCTTGACTAGAAGTCAATGAGAAGTTTTAAATGAGGAAATTCTTTAACAAATATGAGGAATTGACTTTTTTGCAGAGGAATCAAAGAGGAATCTTTTTGTTATATTGTATATTTTTTAAAAAACTAGATTCAGTACTACCTTATACATTGAAGATGTTATTGATCATTTTCAAGAAAACAGTTGCCAGCCAACAGAATAGACATTTCATGAACTCCAAAGCAAAATTATCTACTTATAAATGGTTTCAATACATTTGCATAAGGGACAAATGCCCTTTCATAGCAAAATATTAGATAATCAAGAACATTTTCAACACTAATTGTGAAATACAAAGCTTCTGAAGAAAATTACAAAAAAGTAAAATTAAATTTTAAAAAAAGACACCCACTGACCATTATTCACTTTGAGAAATAGAACACTATGAGCCCTAACTGACTACTCTTTTGTTCCATCATCACTATATTCAAAAAGATACTCATTATCTTATAGGTAATATTGTATTTATTTGATTCTAAGTCTTCATCAGTTCTAAATTGCTCCCCAATTTCTCAAGAGGTTTTGGTGAAAAGATCAGAAGTAAATAATAATATTTACTTACAAAGTTACCTTTGAAGGTTTAAGTCACACCCAATTTTCAGGAACACAAAAATGACAAAGTGCAGCTTAGATTTGAATAGACATGGTCATTCCCTTACTTTTATGCATATTTTAACATGTTGCTGCATTTTAAATACTATAGATTTTTTTGTTGTTGTGGGGTAATTTTGATCTCATTTGTGATTTAATAAAAGTAAACTTTTAATATTACATCATTAGATATAATGCTTATTTTTTATTCTTTCTATATTTTTTATATTGATACAACTTACTTACATTTGGAATCCATTGAGGCTTTTTATTTATTTGTTTTTTTTGTTTATTTAAAGGAAAGATGCAGGCAGTAATAAAGGCAAGCAAACAGGTAGACAGAAAGAGAGAGGAGGAAGAAGTATTTTATTTGTTTTCATTTACTTGTTCATCTTGTTTGTTCCCCAGACCCCAGAAATTGAACCTGGGTCTTTGGGATGTATGTGGACAGTACTCTCAGCTGAGGTCATGGACCTAACCGCAATTTCACCAGGGCACCCTCATTGAGCTTTTTAAAAAATCATAAATAGGTATCAAAATTTATTAGATGTTGAATACAATTTTTAGGCCACTTTTCTCACTTATTTACTTAGTGTTGTCACTTCCACACTTGATAGAGATATTGTTACAAGTTTGTTTTGAATTTTTACATATGTTGAGCAAATTGACATATTTAGCCAAAAGATTTTTTATCTACTGTAGTTCTTCAATTGTGTATTGAAATTAAGATTAGCTTACTTGGTAATATGGGTTGGGAAATGTTTCCTAATAGATTGTCTAAAAGTGCTTGCATAATATTGTTTTATTTTTTTAGACGTTTGATGAATTCAGCCATGGAACCACATGTTTGAAAATTTCTTTATATTGCATTTATAAATTGTGGTTTTAATTTCTTTAGTGGTTTGATGATTAGTTATATTTTTATTTCCTTTTGTGTAAGTTTTGTTAAATTGCCTTTTCCCAGAGATTTGCTTATTTCTCTGGAATTTTCATATCTTGTCAAAAAGTATTTAAATATAGCTTCTAGAAAAGTGTTTCAAGTTTTGTAGGAATGTCTCTTTAATATTCTTGATATTATTTATACCTTATTTCCCTTTACTTCAGAGGTTTGTCAGTTTTATTAGTTTTTACAATAAAACAACTTTTCGTCTTTTAATCTTCTCTGTTTTCATTTTTTAATTTGTTATTTATGTATTGTATTTCCTACTTCCTTGGGGCTTTCTGTTTTGTTTTATTTTTCTTATATTTAAATGTGTATGCATTAGTATCATCAACGAAAATACATAGCTTACGTGAAATAGTTAAAGGAGGCCTTGCAAAAAGTACTTGAATAAAGATGTAAGTGAGGGAAATCACAAGGAATAATGCAATAATTTAAAGCCAGTAGCAACTTAAGAGATTTACTCAAAGGGACAATATGATGAAATAATTACCAAAACCCAAAATGAAGGGAGAGAGAATCTTCTTGTAGGATAGACCGCCTCATGAAAATATTCTCTTTTGAGGGACAAGACCAGATTAACATAAAGGAAGGAGTCAAGCACAATCAATATTCTGTATTTACTCTTTTCTTCCAGTCTTAGCTGAGGCTCCTCATTGGTAAAATCTAAATATAAGTAGAGGATCTGGGAGCTCTTGTTGATATATACAAAGCAACTCAGAATCCAGGAACAGAGATGGGTATTGAATATAAAGCTCGTTCAGAAAGGAAAGTACATGATAAATATGTGGCACAAGATGGATGCTTGCTTTATGATATTTAACCTATTTTTCTTTTTTGATATATGGTTTAAATGTTTCATCTAAGTTCAGCTTTGTTTTCATATTGCATTCATTTTGGTCTAAAAACAAGCTTTGTATGGATGGTTTGAATTATTCAAAATGTGTTGACATTTACTTAATGACCCAGTGTATGACCAATTTTGAACAAATATTTGTAAGCATGAAGTGCTGGGAAAAATGGCGGATTTGGTTTTTTGTATTTGTTTGGTAGACTTGTCTGTCATGACTATTAGGTAGAGTTGTTAGATTATATTGTTCAAATCTTCCATATCCTTGCTTCATTTTCTTTTTGTGCTGTTCAAAGAGACTCACTGAAATCTTCTACAGTGATTATGGATTTGACTATTTTTCTTTTTATTTCTGTTTTTGCTTTATATATTTTAACACTATGAGGTGTATACAAATTTGAATTATAAAATTAAGGTTTCTATAAATTTAGAAATATATCTTCTGGTGAACTGAATCTTTTATCATCAGGGAATATTTCTCCTTATCCCTATCAATTCATTTCATCTTGAAGTTTGGGTGGTCTATGCTTTCCATTAATTTTTCAACCTTTCTGTATTTACAAGTGTCAGATAAATCATTCTAAAACAACATATTGTAAGGTTAAGGACTTTTGGTAATCAATCTTGACATTTTTTCATTTGATGTATGTCAATTTATATGTAGTATAATTATTATTGTCATTAGTTTTAAATGTGCCATCATATTTATACTTCAATATCATCACTATATTTCTATTTCTCCTCTTATTACCTTAATTTAGGTTTTTAAAAATTGTTCTTTTATTCTCTATTAGCTTGAATGCTATACACTTTTTAATATTCTTTTACGGGTTATTCTTGGTAATATATGTATTTATCTATATATAGCTATGTAGAGATAAATTTTATCAAAATCTCTTGTTAATTGATTCTTTTATTCTTTTTCCCTATAATTCCATCCTTGGATGTTGCCATGTATTTAAGTTTCCTATATATTTTGAACACAAATTTTCATTACTAATGTCATACTTGCCAAATTCTATTTATATTTTCTCACAGTTTTTCTCTATTTCCTATGTATTCCTTTAAGCTTTCAAGATTGCATCTTGAGTTTGCTTTTTCCTGCCTGTAGAATAACCATTAGTATATATTTTAGATTGTGATTTTTGGTGGTGAATTTGTCTGAAATATCTTAATTTCTCCTTCATTCTTGAAGGATGTTTTTTCACAGAGTATCCACAAATCAGGAAAGTTTCTTTCTTTCAGAATTTTAAAGTATTAATCCATCATTTTGGAGTCACTTGCACATTTATTGCTACTTCTTAAAAAGTTAAGATCCTTACTTTGTATTTTATTCTGATATCATTATTACTATGTACCTAGATGTAGCAAATCTCAGTTTTACCTTGGGTGGGGGGTCTGTGTATTTAAAAACTTGGATTATCAAAATACTTCTGAATATATAGGTTTTATGTCTGGCAGCTTTTGATCATGCAATATTTTCTCTCTCTCACCATTTTGAGCTTTGTTTTCTATGCAACTATTACTGCAAACACCCAAAACTTTAGTGGCTTAAAATACCAAACATTTACTTAGTCCACATATCAAAATTTAGCCAGGGATCAATATGAAAAATTTATCTTTTTCTATGAAGCATCAGCTGAAAAGGTTTGACTAGGTTTGGGTGGTACACTTTCAGATGCCTAACTCACATTTTAGCACGTTGGTGGTCACCACTGATTGACACATCAGAACTAAAGGTCAAGGATCTTGATTTTTTTTTTTCCATGTAGATCTTTTCTCATGAAAATTCCCATGAAAATTTTTTAGTTTTCTCCCATTGTTGTAGCTGAATAATGAGTGAATATGTCAAAAGATAGGAAAAGGAAGTTTCTTAAGTCTTGAGCCCAGAAATTCAGAATATCACATCATCATTGTTATTATTGTTGACTGGGTAGGTAGTCACAAATTATAGATTCTAGATCAATGGACATGGATCTAACATTTGGTAGAAAAAGTTTAAAAAACTTGAAATCACAGCTACCAACTATTATGTTAGACATTCTAACTATGCAAAATATATCCCACTTCCATTTTTAATATGTTATTTTATTTGCTCTACACTCAAGTCTATTACTTCTATCCTTAATGCTGTCAATTCTCCTGCTTAACCCACACAGTGACCTCCAAATTCAGTTGCTATATTTTTATTTTAGCATTTTGGTTAGATTAATTTTTAATTTATCTTCAAAATACTTTCATTTTATTTTTAAACAGTTATTTTAAAATTCATGTTTGATAAATTTATCTTCTGATTCCTGAGAGTCAGTTTCTATTCTTTATTACTTTTCTCTTGGTTTTATATAATGTGATCTTATAACATGTATGTCTGCTTATTTTTTATTATATCTTGAAACTGTATATGAAAAGTTGCACAAATAATTTGAGACCCAAGGTGATGTGCTTGTCCTCCAAGAGTATTTCATTTTGCTTTTGTAGAGAAGTATCAGGGGCTAGAAAATATTAGTTACCTGAAGTCAACAAAAATGGAGAGTATTTAAGTTGTGCTTTGTTTCCTGAGAAAACTGGCATATTTCTATTTTCCCCTTAATCCTACAATGTTACCCTTCAAAATAATAACCCCAAACCTAATGTGTTTGGGTTACCTTTCGGGGTAAACTATTGAACTTCCTGGGGTTTCAATTTTATCCTGCCAGTCCGGACATTTTTTGTAATTCTTCTTTAAGTTTCAGTCTCTCAGGAGTTTCTTCTAGAACTGATAGGCACATTTAGAGGACACATGTCCCCAAATTTCATGCTTACTGATGTTTATTTCCTTATTCTTCAGGATAATGACATTTAATATTTGATTATCTTGAAAGGTCTCTGATGCCTTCATCAACTTTTAAAAGTATTTTATACAGCTAATCTATATGCTTTAAAAGGATATTTTTTCTGAGTAATTGGGTCAATCTTAACTGAATGGGAAATACCTCATTCTGATGTTTTTCAACAAATTTGAAAGGAATCACATATTTTCTTATTTTTAATTTTATTTCATAGAGTAAGAAAATATTTACTTTTCCATTTTTTCAATTTGCCCATACTATCAGACACATAGTAAGTGTTTTGTAAATATTAGTTAATTCTGCGTGTTTGCTTTTAGTTTAGTCATATATCCTACATATTGATTTCTAAACATGTAAAAATGACATTTAGTTTACCTTCCATCCCACAATGTCTTTAGTCTTTCTCCTATTACTTGACTTCTATTTGACTTCACCGATGTGATGGTAATGATCTTTTGTTCTTACTCCTGCATGGAATTTGTTCCCGGACACTTCCCAGGTTCTCACTACAAATTACTAATGGACTTGATTTTATTACTCTGAGCATACACACGAGTCATTTAATTATCTCAGTGGGAGGCTGACTTTCTTTTTTTTGAGACTGTGATGGAGTGTGAAAAAAGCCAGAAATCAGGAGATTCATCTCAGGTTTTGCTTTTTTTTTTTTTTTTTTTGTGGACCTCAGGCTAGTAATTGCAAGGAAAAGGCTCACTCTAGGTGCATCTACTGTTGCTTAATTCTCAAATGTTTAGCTATTTGAGAGATATTAATATGAAAATAGAAGGTAATTTTTTCCTCCAAGGTTCTTTACCAAATACTCTTTGCCTTTTATTTATTAACTAGGAATAAAATTTATTTTCATTTGTGAAATTCAGTCCAATTTTTTTGTCTTGATTATTTTATAGCTTCTGCACTCAACTTACTATCTTTAATATCCTTGGCATTGTAGAAGAGAGATCAATTTTGTTATAGTTATTCTTAGACACAAAAAGAGTGAATGGTCTCCTCAGTGGTCTTATGGATGCTATGATAGTCTTAAGCATGCTCTTGAATGCTTTCCCAGATGGGAAGAATTCAGTTTATGTCTATTAACTGCGGTACTTATAGACATACTTTCACTGATCCCAGCCTATCTTTTTACTTCATGCTTGTTTTTCCCCTCCTACTATAAACTAAAAGGAAAAAAAAAGAAACAATGAATAGGCTATTCCATCCAGGAAATGCTAATGCTAGAGTAAAAGTCTGCCATTGTGTGAGGTAGTCTAAGAGTCACTAAGGAGTGATTATACCAGTGGAATATTTATTATTGTGATCTGGTAAGAAATTCTTGCATAGACATTATGACTAAAGAAACAACTTGTGTAGACACAATAAAGAGGATACATAAAGATAGAATAAGCATTCTAAACACAGAACTTCAAGAATATAATTGCATGATATTTTTTCTAAAAGTTATCATGTATTCTGATAGATATATAACTTAATAATAAATTGAGAAAGTCAACACCTAAGCATACATATAATAGAACTATAAAATCTGTTTAGGTATGAATTTAGGATTATAGCATCTTAGTTCTCTTTAAAGTCTAAAATGAACAGTAAGCTTTTAGAGACATATACAGAAACACATTAACATCTGAAAGATAAGGAATGAAAGATAATTGATGTTTATTAAATTTTGCTGTGTTATATCATTTAGTATCTCCTTTTATACCCTTGACAATTTGCTGTGTAAGTGATGTTGCTTTGATTTTACAAACTCAAATTTATTACCAATCCTTTTCCAAGGATAAACAATTAATAAATGCACGACTTCATGCTCCACTCTGAAGTGTCATTCCATATCTAGAAGTTAAAAAAAAAGGAAGTAAAAGGGGGAGTGCAACAATGTGTGTGTAAGTAGAGAGGAATTATTTCACTGAAAACTGAGTTTGTATCATAAAGAAAACACTGCAAAACAAGAAAATAAGGAAAGGAGACATAAAAAAAGGAAGCAGTAATGCGTTTGGGTAGAAAATCTGCTTTTAATAAAAACTTCAACTTGATTTAGTTATATTTATACTGTTTTCCAAATTATTATCTATAGGCAAAGTTATCCAGAAAATTATGGGAGGCATATATGATGAACAAAAAAATTAGTTTGACAGAATAAAAATCAATAAAATTTAGTAATACATTAAGCCTAGTTTCAATCCCATATAACTTAAAAATAGAACAACTTTCAAAGCATGCTGCCAAAATTCTTTAAAATGGCTTGTTATGAAATGTTGACTAAGTAGTCCAAAACTGTGTATCAATGTTAGTATAATCAAACATTCCTCAGACCAAAAACATGTGTGACTTTCCCCTTAATATTAGGACACAAGGTATTATTCATTTGTGAATATTTGAATAATTTCTAATCTTTATAAAAATTTATAATTTATAGATTGCTTTTACTTTGTAATTCCAAAATTAACTTTTTAAGGAAACTTTTGTCTTATTATTCCTATTTATATTCCAAATGTTTAGCACAAATTTATTTAATATATAGTTATGCACTCACTATGTATTTATTTGATCAATATTTAATAAATGAATAAATGTAGTTCTAATTGCTTAAGTGACTTTGAAAGTAACTTGACAAGTGGCCAAGCCTAAGTTCTCCATTTTCTGATTATTCAAGGATGTCGTAATATCTAGAAACATAGACAAATATATGTACTAGGTAGTTTAGTGGAATACATAAAACATAATATGTTCAATAACTTTTCATATCTTCATTTTTTGTCACTATAGTAAGGTAATTCATGCAGAGCTGCAATGAACATGGTGCATTATTAGCACAGGAGTTAGACAATCCTTACACATGCATTTTGATCCGTTACCTCAGGAATTTTGTTATCGTGCTTTTCACCAAATAAATCAATTCCTGTAGTATTAGTATTGCCTTCAAGAAGAAGGCTATAATCTGTAATGTGTATGAGTGTGTGTATATATTTATTTTTTATTTATATACATATATATGCATATTTATTTATTTCCAGATTTGATGGCTACTCTCTTGCTCACTTTTTCTTTTCCCCTACCACTAAAGCTGTTTCATTTCTTAAAGACCTACAAGTATGGCAAATGATGGACTATCCACACATAAGTAGTCCTACCTCAAATGGAGGAAAGCAGTATAATGCTGGACACCTGTGTCTATTGATTTACAAGAGCAGAGTTCACAAACTTGGAGTCAGTTAAATCTGTTATTCTTGTTCTCTTTGGCCACCTTTCCTTTCCTTGCATTACTGCCTCTTTCATCATAAAACCTTCCAATATATTTGCATTCTTAACCACTCTTGATATATTTCCCAGATCTTTCCACTGTGATCTACGAAACTGGAATTTTATTTACAACCTAATCGTCCTTCAATGCTGTTTAAAGAACATTGTTTTCTTGTTAGCCTTACCCCTTTTTCCAATTGTACTATATCAAGCAAAGTTAATGATGTAGTGTTAATATTCTGTTTCAAATTTGTCTTCCTTTTACAATCATGCCATTTGTCATGCTGGCCTGTTCATTTCTGTCTCACTAGAAACTTATCAATCACTTCTTTCCTTCCAAGTGGGTTACTTACATCTGCCTTGTTGTTCTTGAACTGCTACTCATCATCAGGAAATTTTAATTCCCACTTAGGTGACTTATTCAGTATCCTACCATTATAATTCCATGACTCTCTGAGATTTAGTGATCTTCCTAGGTGGTGTATTTTTGTTTTGTCATGTGTAGAGTATCAGCATACAACACTAATACCTTAATTTGCTATCACCTGTTTTCTGTCTGAAGTTCCTGCCTTGAAATTCTCTACTTGTTACTAAACCCACGCTTTAATCTTATTTTGATACCTAAACACTTTACTACTCCTTTTGCTCCAACTAAGTCAGACTGCAGCTGGGTTAGCTGTCAGCCTAAAGTTGGATGCAACTTGCAACAGTGATACTCAAAGTGTGGTACCTAAAACAGAAGAAGTGCCAACTCTTTTGGGAATTGTTAAGAAATGTAATTTTCTTGGGCCTTATCATACATCTATTAAGTCAGGAGCTTTGACAGTAGAGTTCAGCAATCTCTGCTTTAAACAGCTCTCCAGTTAATTTTGGCATATTGGCAATTTGAGAACTATTGCTGTCAAGCATTGGTTTAACTATTGTCTTGAAATCATCTTCAATATTTTGGGGTGATAAAGATTACTGAAACTTGTATGCATACTTATTTTATATGAAACTCTTTCCATGTGCATAATTAAAACAATAAATTTGCAAAGTTCTATAACCAGCATTCATCTTCTATACATAATCACCACTTTCAGCACAAATGTTCTTTGTAGTTTCATCTAAATTTGAATACTGTAAAACTTTTAAATACTTACTACTTAATAATACTTCCAAAATGTTTCCCTTATAATAATTATCTGTGGAGCCTGCTGAGAGATGCTAACTTGGTCAAGGTCACCTGATTTGAACTCAGGTCTAAGTACAAAATCTCAGACTTTTTGTTTTGCTGCTGAATTATAGGAAACAGCAATTGCATTGGAAGGTCTCTTCCACTCTAGATGAAGAAACATTTAACAGTGCATTCTCTTTATAATGTTTACAAATGAATTATATGAAAACCTATGATTATATGAATCTTATAAATAATATTCTTTTTTGTAGGACTGCTAAGAGTCTTCACTATATGCTGGTGTGTGTTTTAAACCTCCAAATAGCAGCTATAACATATTGTCTAAAATTCTTTGACCAAGGAACATTTGTTTGTAGGTCATCTATATTAACACATTGCCATAATATCCCAAGAGTAAGTTTGAAAAAGCTATATTTCACTTCTTTTTTAGAAACATGGGATTGCTTATTTACCTTGATTTTTTATATGTTTTTACTCTGTTTTATCTCACTATGCTTTCAAACTAGAATACTTATGTCTTCTTGTTCCACACCATAATACATTGCTTTCTGCTCATCTTCCTCAGGGATACATTCAGAAGGTTGATGCTTAGAATGTAATACTATGTACCAGACATCATAAATTATATATGTATGCATAAGAACAACCTCATGTAATGTTGTAATAGCTTGGTGTTGATGAAATTACAGATGTTATGGGATCATAGTACATGTATTTATTCAATCCTGAATGAGGTGTTTGAGAGGAACAGACTGTAGAACTTTTTTGCCCAATTCATGCTGAACATAAGAAATTTGACTATGGTATATTTATATATACATATATATACATATATATATATGTTTACACACACATATATTCAAAACGCTATTATGGAGGGCCATTTTGCCCTACATTTTATTTTAAAAAGACAAAAAAAAAAATTGAATTGAAAATAACCGATTGTGGAAGGAGAACTTTTACACAGTATCCACAGTCAACTTACATATAATTTGAGCTATTTGCTATAAGTGTAGTTTTGCTATTAATTAATTAATATTATTAAAAATGAAAGATACAGGCAGGAATGAAGTCCAGTATGCAGGCAAGCAGAGAGCAGAAAAATCTTATATTTATTTAGATGTTCACATTGTCTCCCCACAATCTCCTGCCCCACCCACCAATCCTCTCCATCCCCCAGCCCCCCAGCCCACTCAATTCCTCCCCAAGTCACTCCCTGGACCTCAGGACACCAACCCGGATCTTTGGGGTGTATGTGTACTGCACTTGACTGGAGGAAGCGGACCTAGTCACAGTTCCACCAGAGCATGCCTGATATTAATTTCAATAAATCTCTAGAACTTGGTTAATTGGTTAATTGTTAGGAAATTGTGTTTAATAGGTTGTTTTCCTGGTCCTGCATATTATCTCTTTTTCTTTCATTGTGCAGGTTCTGCCGATCTTCTTCTTTGTGTTCCATGCTCTTCTTGTCCTACACTGGTCTACTCTGGTATGTTTGCTCAGGGCACTTAATATCCTTGTCGGATAATTGTACACTGTTCAAAGTTCAAAAAATTTAATAGATAGTTCTCATTAAATCTAATGACAAAAAATATGTTTCTCCAAGAACTCTGCATAATGTTTCCTTTTTTGCTTGTGTGATGCCCTATGGATCTTAGGATCCTCAATGAATCTGTATTCTCCAATGCTATGATGTGAGGGAGATTTTAAAACCCTTTATCTTGGCAAAAAAACTGCTTATGGTAAATATGATGTGAAAGTATATTTTCCCACTGTGCAAAGTATGAACTCTATAGCAGCACCACTAAATATCTACTGAAGATATAGCATCTCAGAAAAATTTCACGCCATGACATGAGCCTGCTCTATGGACTATATATGCTGGATATATAAAGGACAATATCTTCTTTCAGTTGTGACACAGAGATAATCAAAGGGTTGAGTTTTTCCTTAATACTCATAGAATCACAGAATATCAAAACTAGAAATAGTTTCAGGGCCATCTATTTCTTTTCAAATCTAATGCTAGAATCTTGTCTGCAATATCTCCACCAAATTGTCGTCAGCCTCTATGTGAATGCCTGGACTAACAGGAAGCAAACTACCTCCTTTGGGAGCCATTCAATTTTGTTTTGATCTAATTGTTCATTGCCCCAATGATTCTATATTGGGACATCATCTAAAGAAATGATTTCTGCAATGCAGCACGTTTCAGGATATTATGCTCATTCTCGTGTTTTATCGTAAAACATGGAAAACATAATATATGGAAACAACCTAATGGTCAACAAAAGAAGTTTGAGTTAAATGTTACAGCAGTCTGTGTTTTTTTAGAGTTGTTTGACTAAAGGAATTGAAGATGTGTGAAATAAAATGATAAGATGATGAGTCACAGAATGTATGCAGAGTAAAGAGGTGGTTGGGGAATAGTGAAACAACTGACTTTGTCCATAGGGGTAAGTAGACCTCTGCAGGGTACAACATTTTTGTAGCCTGGGTACTCACATATAATGAGTGTTTCAAGACTTGGATTGTCTGAAATTGCAATATTGGATGAATTGCAGGTTCAGGTTTAACTAAAAAAATAAATAAATGAAAATTATAGCAACCTTTATATGGAATACTGCTCAACTATTTAGAATCTATCATGAAATATATGGTATTTATTAAATTGATATATTCATATATTTGCAATGATCTCAACTAGATCTTTCTGTATTTCTATCCTCAAGTGCAAAAATTGTATATAATATAGTAACAAAAATTAAGTTATAAGACAGTACAATACATAGAGTTCAATTTTTGTTGTATATAACAGATAGCTACACTAGAAAACAATATCTGCAGAATATTGACTGAGTGATTACAAGAAAAAATGCTATCTGTAGTTATCTCTTTGTGGTATGATAATAACTCTTTGCTTATGTAGATATCCATAAAAAACATGTTTGCTTAAGTTGTAAAAAAATATTTAAAACCTACTTAAAAGGAAATTGCTCTCTTATTTTGTTCCAAAATCTTAATCTTTATAATTAGCTTCTTTCTGGCTTTGTTCCTTTGTATGAAATAATTATTTCTGTCTTTCACATAACTCTATAGTGTAGAAAGACAAAAGATCATATAATTCTCTGTTTCAGTCCTCCTGTTCTTTGTATGACTTACAGTCATAGTGCCCTTCCATCCAAGAGATCTAAATGAGTAAATCATCTATGCAATTCATATTTAATGAAGTTCTGCAATGAATCAGGAATTGATTAGCATGCTGCTGTTATAGGTGACATTAATTTACAAGTGAAATCATACATTGGACAATTATTTACCTGAAATGTTCATGCTTATTGTCTGTAGACACTAGGGGGATATAAGTGTATGTCGCAGCATAATTCTATCTTGACAAGTAGTCAAAGGGTCCAAAAAAAGTGATATTTAAGACTAAGACTTAAAGGACTGTAGGATTTAATCAGATAAAAGAGTTAGCTAGGATAGGTAGAACATTCCTGATAAGAGAAAAATATGTGAAAAAATTTGGATTCCTTCCCTCTCTTTCTTCTTCTTTTCCTTCTCTTTCTGTCTTCCATTGAATAGTGGATTAAGCAAACACCATGCTCTAAGGATTCTTTAGGTCCTGTGAATAATTAGAGATTAGTATTCTTCATTCAAAAATTTTATAGCTTAGTGATTGAATCATAAATAATGAATATAAGTAAGATACAAAGCAGAAAAAAACATAAAATTAAGTATTCTAGGAATGTGGATATTTTGCCTTGCTATCCTAATCACATTTTTTTTCTAGAAAATAAGTAAAGGAATTTTTCCAATGAAGTCGTATGGACAAATCATTCTAATGTTGAAGTAGAACCGGAGCAGCCTGATCCACCAATGCCAACCTAGTTTTCCCAATTCAGTGTTTATAATTCTTTCTATAGTAGTAATTGTACTATACCTTGCAAATATTTCTCTTAGGCTATATTTGGAGAGAAGCCAATTTATTTCAAGAATCTGAAATATTGTAATTTATTTCCAATAATGCATACATATACACTTACATATTCATGTGTATATATATATTATTGGAAGGGCATATGTATATTATATATATATATATAACATTTATGCAAAGACAAGAAATGGACATATTAGCAAAATGTGGTTATAGAGATAGTACTCTAAGGTCAATGGCATTGTAAAAATTCAAACGATGTTTAGGAAAGCATTAAAACCCCAATCTTTCTTTTAGATATGCTGCCCTACAGAGATATCATTAAGCATGTTTTATTTATTTTATTTTGTTTCCTTCATATAGGTCTGTGAAGAAGGTGGAAGAATTTGCAAGTGGCCCTTCAAGAAATTGTAATTATTCAAGTTCTTATGTATAGTTCCAATTTTATTTACTATGTATAATCATTTAGAGAACGGTTATTTTTATAATATCAGTAATAAACAAATACTGTTATAACCAGGAGGTGTTCAAGTGTGTCACCAGAGAATTCTAATCCTAGCAAAGGATTCTGGGGAAGTCAAGATGCTTGTTGTCTTTTGACCTGGCTAGTGTCCTGGGCTGATGACTTTATACCTGGTTATTAAGATTACAATTTGATACATGAAATGTTGCCTGACTCAGATAATTTTGCTTAAATTTTTTCTGTATTTTAACTTGTCTTGGATTTTCTACTTCTATTTTTATAATATTTTTTTCATCTCCAGATTAATAAACATTATACTTACCTGTATGTGCCAAGGTCTCTTTGGGAGACCCATTTATGTCTCTTTGGGAATTAGTTGTGTGTTATCGTCACCTACCATTTATGATTTATGCAACAGAAAGAGGCATAGTCTCCACCACTGCTCCTTCCTTTTATGATCGTTCTTGTTCCTATCAAAACAGATAATTATTATGCTAATTCAGCAACGGCAGTCAATAAGGAATGAAATGCATGCCACAATACATAATCAATGAAAATTATTTATATATCCAATTATTGAATCCAATTAAGATTATCCATTTTTGAATTTGGTATATGCTCGCTTTTGGAATGTATTATGCATTGACACTACATGAATGGGTCTAAGTAAATCTATAATATCTCTACTGTTTGTTCTATCTTACTTGTCTAAACCTAAGTTTGCTTTACAGACCCTTAAGTCATATGATTAAATTATTAAACTGCCTGTATATCTTTCAAAGAAACAAATGTTAATGGCCATAACTTGGCTAAAGAATAAACAAAGAAATTCTGATTGTATAAATGAAGTCATATTCCTATATCAAATTATTTAATAAATTTTCCTACATTAACATTTTTCTGTGCATAGAAACTCATGAGACTAATTTCATAAAAGTATTTTTTAGCTAAAAATAAAGTCTTAAAAAACAGTGTGTTTTTGAGCAGAAAACAGACAAAGCAAAAAGAATGAGTATCGAATTAGAACACTGTACTTAAAAGTCTTTACCATAAAGACTATTTCTTTGAAAATGGTCACCGGAGGGCACAGATTGGTAGTTTAGCAGTTAAGTCTGTCTCCTCCAGCTGGTGTAGTTCACAAACATCCCAAGGACTTGGGTTCAAGCTCCAGGGCCAGGGGTAAAAGCCAAGGTGAATAAAGTAAAATATATACTAAAATGCTTCTTCCTTCTTTCTCTTCTCACCTGTCTGCCTAATTGCCTTCATTCCTGCCATACCTTTCTTTTATACTAAAAAGAAAAAAAAAAATAAGCAGAGCAATAAAGAAAGAAAAAGATAGAAAGAAAGAAAAAAGTAGAGAGAGAAAGAAAGAAAACAGTCAACTGAAAAGTCAATATTTTCCCTATTAAGAATCGTTTTTCTTTAAAAATGTGATCCTACTATCTCCATCTCATCATACTTTCCTCCAACTATTGCTTGTTTAATATCTGATCTTCTTTTGCCCACTGACCTTTTTCTGGGAGATAATTACCTTCTAAGTGGCACGCTGATCTCAAAATCACATTGACTAAAATACCAAGCACATGTTGCTACTACAGATAAACAAAGATGGTCATGAATTAAAGTGGTGATGATTAATTTTATTTCATTGATTGAGCACTACAATAGGGAAGAGGATACAATGTGAACCAAACTCAGCTTCTATTTTGTGTAGAGTTGATAAGATATTTTAAAAGTAAAATGTGGGAAATGAGGTTGGGAAATAAATTGCCAGAGCATGATTAGTCTGAGAAATGGAAATTTATAAAAAGCAGGAAAAGGGTGTTGGTCCATGTGAAATTCTTTTGAGTTTGCTAACTGGTGTTTATCAACGTTTGACTTCTGTCCTCCCACAGAGACTGGGAGACAGAGACTCTATCTCATGATGTTGACTGGAACAAACAGTAAATTCTTTTGGCAGCCTTGAGTTTTCCCAGATAGGCACTTTAGGAGCTGGAGTTGTCATCACAGGATTGCTGTCTTGAGCTGTTATAAACCATTAGTGTTGGTTCAAATCTTTTAATGTGGGAGTAGATTGGAGTGGATGAAATCACTTGTTCTGAGATGCTTCAGTTTTAATAGACCAAAGTTCAGACTGATCAAGAAGAGGGTTCAGGGGAGCCAGGCTAGAGTTTGGTCAAGGAGAGAATCTTCATTAATACCAGTTAGGCAGCTCATACACACACAGAGCCACATCATAATCACTTCCCTATCTTCTTTGTCAAGTCATATAACCACTTTCAGGGGTCAAGGTGAGTAAACAAAACCACAGATCAGAAAATTTCTCCAAGTTATTTTCTTATCTCCTATTTCAAATGTCACATATGAAATCTAAATCTTATGTCTCTCATCTTGACTCCCATTACTCCTTTTGCTGGTTTTGGGTTTCTTAACATGGCTCCAAGAGTTTTTGTAATGATAGTGCTTGAAAATCCCATCAAAGGATTTGTTAGAGTCCTCACTCCAATATCACTACTGCAGACAGATGACTTTAGGACCTAAGTGCTGCCATTTTGAGTGTCCCAGGCTGGCACTCTGGCAGTCTCTGACCTTCCGGACGTGCAAGCCAGACTCAGTCTCAAGGACATCATAATATAGTTGGGGAAAAATACATATGAATAGATAATTGAAATAAAATATAACAATGTACAATGATAAAGGCATTTACAAGCCGGTCTGCACAGAGAACAAAAGACCATTTGTGACCCCACTGGGGTTTGAACTAGGGGAGGATTTGTTCCAGGGTAGGTGGAAAGTCAGAGAAATTTCCTTGAAGAGGTAATCCCTCATCTAGTCTCCAAAGATGCAATGAAACCATTTAATTAATGAAGGCAGATAAGAGAGTCTTAGTGGGAACAACAAAATGAATTCAGTATGGAAGTCCAAATGTGCAGAGTATACATGGGACTCAGAGCAATAAACACATGACGTTTATTAATAGAATATACAAAATATAATATATGATCGTTGATGGGACTGAGAAATGGGCATGGTCTAGTTAAGAAGTAATATATAAATCCAATAGTCTTCAACTCTGGTTGCTCATTAGAATCACAGATGTTTTACTCCACCATCTTTGGTACTGAAAAATCAGTTGGCTGAGATGAATCCAAATCACTATTTATTATAAAAGGTGTTTTTTTTGATATTAAGGGATAACCAAAGATGAAGGATATTGTTGGAAATAGCTTCTAAATATATTTCAATGATACTGTCAGGCAGGATGGCTCACTGTAACATCTATGAAGAAAATAACAGAAGCTGGAGATACAGGAAATAGATACCTCAAAAAGGGAGAAAACAATGAGGAATCTATTGCAGGATTTAAAATAAGAAACAATCAAGGTTTATTTAGGTTTATTAAGTAGGCTGATCATATTTCCTTGAGACATGAACAGGACACTGGGATGCGCTGGTGACTAAGGGGAGGGGAGGAGGCAGAGCAATCTTAACAGGAAGAAAGCAGCCAGGCCTGCACCAAGTAATATGTGTGTTGATTGGTGATCACATAGTGATGACATGCGGTCTGGTGGGACTTCATACACATGGCCAGACCTGGTGCAAGCAGCTTTGGTATCACAGCAAAAAGAAAATTTAATACCCTTATCAGCCCTGCTCTAAATGTCCTACCTAAAACACATGCCACATTAACCATCCCAGAGCCAGAAATGCCCAGGAACCCCCATAGTGCCAGAAATAGTCCCCATAGTGCTTACCTGCCACTGGACCATGCTGCTGTGTTCTGCTGCCTTTGAAGAAACAGGCTTTTCGGTGGGTGGGAAGGATTCTTTTCCCCAGGCTCCTGCTTCCTCACAGTGGACAGTAACAACACTAGCGGCCATAGCCTCCACAGTCATCACCTTCAAAGACATTTAAAGGGACAAACCAGGCAGCTGATTTTGGGTGCTCTCAAGAGACTGGTCCTGGGGCAACTCAATAGTCCCTTTTGCCCCACATTAAATATGGCCCTGGTTTATCAAAAACAGGACAAAATTGATATTCATATTAAAATTACTAAAGTCAGGAAATATAAAATAAATGGTACTGTCCATTTAAAGTGGTACATATCATCAGCCTATTATTAAGGCAATTGATTAGTGCATAATTGTGGTTGGAATATTCTGGAAACAGTAATAGACAGAATCAAAACCTATTTAAGGTCTGGAAATGGCAGATTTCCTATAAATAGGGCAATAAATAAAATAGTAAATATTGTCCCAGTAAGGTATTCGCAGGAGTACCTCTTGGGTTTATGATTTGGGACTGGAAAGGTGATAGGACAGGAGAAGGGAAAATAAGAGAAACTGGCTGTTGGAGATGATAACTGCAGAGTAGATGTATTACGATGGAGCTGCTTATAGGTCTTTTTATTTGAAACGTCTTCCAGGTATTGGGACCAAAAATACAGGGCTGAAGATATAGATCTATGATTTATGTGCATATATGTGTTTATGAAACCATAAATATGGATTGTATTGCCTGAGGAGAACCTATGGGTGCCTGTCTAAGCAATAGTCAAGTTAAGAAATTAGGTCATAGAAGCCACAGGAAGAAAACAACAAAGAATTCCAAAAGAGATAAGAGATAAAACAAGAGAAGTACGTAGTCAACTACCAAGGGAATGGGCAACCATGATTTTAAAGCTCCTTTTATGATAATTTTACTTAGTAAGATTTATATCTTACATCCAAAACTAAATTCACTATATGCTTCTCAGACTATACTTCCTTAAGCAATGAGCTGTCTATGAGTAGGATACTGAAACAAAAAAAATGTTCATCTTGGGTAGAGACTCCAGGGATGAAAAAGATAAGCAGGTACTGTGACTATTATCATGTGATAGCTCTGCAAGGTATAATAAGATAGAGAAGAAAATCATTGCTTGAGTTGACTACTGTTTTTACCTTTCTTTAAAAAAATGGGATATTACTGCAATAATGCCTAAAAATGTCAAATCCTCTACTCAATTTCATCAAATGCTTATTCCATAACTATTTGTCAAACGCACAATATGTATCTTATTGTATATTAGAATTTGGGGACTCAGCAGAAGTGGGATTCATGGAGCAAGATGACTGGTATGGGTATAACATAGTCAAATAGTCATTCACAATAAGTCTTAAAAGCAAAAAGACAGGGTGATAAAGGGCCCCACCTGAGGAATGTTTAATCTACAAGTCATGCATGGACTTTGGTTAACCTGCAATCTAAAGAATAAAAGAAGCTATTCAGGTGAAATTGGGAGACAGCAAGAAATTGTAGATAGAATTTATATAGATTAAGAGACAAGAAAGAGCATGGTTTTTTAGGTGAAATGAGCAATTGAGTATGGCTGAATTACTTGGGATATACAATATTCTCAAGTGATGCAGGTGAGAAGTTAGCAGCAGTCAAACCATGAAGGACATTGTAAAATACAGTATATTCAGAGGACAAGTGAGACAGAGAAGTATTTTGAGCAAATGCATAGCAAGATTTGTATTTTAGAAAGATAACATTTGAGTTCAGTGTAGAAAATGTATTTTAAAGGGAGAAGATTGAAGGTGGGGTGAATATCTAGAACCTTGTTGCAGTAATCAATATTGGAGATAGAGAATTACACAGATAGAAGAGGAATTTACAAAGTTTGTGATTACAGATGGGTGGGAGGAATTACACATAGTTATAAGATTTCTGGCCAAGACACCTGGCAGTGAACTGTCTTTGGAATGAGAAGATGTTGAGTTCAATTAAACATGTCCCTTTTAAAGAGACTGGAGATATATCTAGGACTTTGAACAGGATTAACAAAAATGTTCAAGCAGACCATAATGAAAATTAAGACACCAAGAAGAATGTATGCAATGAAAAGAGAACAGAAGCCCCAAGAATACACTAACAGTGAAGAAACTGAAAAAGTGATTTCAAGAGTCAAGATTGTATATCCACGGGTCAGAGTGGGTGGCCCACACACTCTTCTAGGAAGCAGAAGGTCAAAGTCAATGCACTACAGGTTCTCTGATTCCTGTAAGCACAGCTGGATTTCAGGAGAGAAACAAGTATGGGCTCATGTGTTGAACAACCTTTAGTAGTCTAGTTTAATGAGACTGTAGAAACTTCCTGTGGAATTTGTATCAGAGTATAGAGAGCATAAAGTTTCCCTCATTTAGAATAAACAACAACAAAACAAAGGCATTATCAATACAGGGTCTTTTTAGCAGTGTATAGCTAAATCTACCTTGAGAATTCCTTTTTCTTTGGTTAACAGCGATGGAAAGACAACTAAAACTTAAGAAGGCTTAAGAATTAGTCCTGCTGCAATATGTTTTATCTTTTTTTTTCTTACTTGAAACAAGCATAAATTTATGGTTGGTTGTAAAGACAGTAACCATTGCCAGCTGCTGAACTGAATCTTACAAAGTACTATTTTGAGCAAGGGAGAAAACATTTACCATCCATATCAGTCCTAGGGATAGAGCTCTTCCCCTGCTGCAAATTGTGGCTTCCCTGCACTATAAATATTTGTTGGACTTTCATCTTGCCTTTGGCCCTCACCACTGTTCATTCTGCTTCTTTTTAAAATGCCTGTTAGTTTCTTATCTCCTTGGTGTCATTGGTGTTTACAGAACCCATTTCTGCAAAACCAACATAAGAAGATTTGGATACGAGGTGGAGCTATGCTTTGGCCATTCTTTCCACTATTTTCAATCATTTAAAATGTGCTTGAGGGTTACGTGCAAAACAGCAATAGTAACATGGTTCAGTATCTGAAAAATACAGCAGACATGCAGCAATTTTCTCTCAAAATTGCCTTTCTAGTGGTAAGAGGAGTAAATGGTGTTGAAGTTGTATAGTCTCAGGGAAAGAGACCAATCTCTGGTTTAAAAATGGAGGCTCTGAAAGCTTATAACTAACCTAGTGAATGTGCAGCTCCCAGTATCACCCATTACTGCTGTGTTTAAATTGCTTCTATGAATTGCAGGCAGTTGATTGACTAGCCCAAGATTTCTGAACTGGATTCTGATGAAAAGAATTACTGTTTTATTTTTTCTGAAAATTGTATTAATATGTTTCACAAAATATTTTTAGGTGAAGACAATGAAGTTAAGATTTTAGTTGTCTTAAGTTTTAGTTGTCTTTCCATCACCGTTAACCACAGAAAAAGGAATTCTCAAGGCAGATTTAGCTGTAAACTGCTAGAAGACCCTGTATTGGTAATGCCTTTGTTTTGTTGTTTTGTTTTTTTTTTCCTGAATAAGGGAAACTTTATGTTCTCTATACTCTGATACAAATTCCACACCCTCATTAAACGAGACTACCTAGGTGAAGACAATAGCACATACAAGGAAAATTCCCTAGGACATAAAAAGGATCATATCGTTAGTGGCTTAGATTAAACTATGAAAATTTGCATTTCATTGTGAAAAAATGGTATAAATCTTATTAACTGAGGTTTCAGCATCTTTCATATAATTTTTGTTTGAATTCACCATGAAACACTTCTCTTTGGGTCTGTGACAGGGGTTAATATTGCTTGTTCTAATTGTCCTCTTATTCCTGGGAATGTGGAATATCTTTTCAATTCCAGGTCGTGAAGAGGGTTATATGACTAATTCCGACCAACGGGCCATCAGTGGAAGCAATAGTAGCAGTTCTAGTCAAAGGCATTTAGAAAAGATGTGAATTCTGCTCACTGTCTGAGGTGGTGCTCGATGTTATCATGAGATGGCAATGTCTAAAGATGCTTGGGCTTATGACTATGTGAATAGAGTTCCTGCTGGCCTGCGGGATGGGATAAGAGTGAAAAATAAATCTTTATTCAACCATTGAAATTTTGGATTTGTTATGACTGCATGAGATGGATTATTTTGACTAATACTGAGTCAAATTCTCTACTAGATGATGATGTCTCAATGTATAATTTCATAAACAATGTTGATATAGTTTTAATGTCATACTTCCTGTTTATTGTGTTCCAAGAAGTTTATCAAAACTCTTTTGATACTGACAGTTACAGAAGTCAAAAAATTTAAGTTTACATAGCGGATCTTTTCCAACGATAACCATATTTAAATTTATAACTTTTATATTAGAAGGAATATTATTTGTCCAAAACAGTCATCTATTTGAAAGGGAAGACAAGGGTAGCATATTGTAGTAAGAAGATCCTGTGGTTTGTTTCCAGAGATGTGTATTTGAACACCTGCCTCATTCCTCAGATGTACAGATTTAGACAATATAACTCACCTAGCTGAGTGTTGGTAAAATGTGTTTTTTGTTGTTGCTATGGCTAAAAGATTTAGCAGGGTTTCTGCTGTATCTTATTTGCATCATCCAATTTAATTCTCACCATAGTTCAGTGAGGCATAGAGAAGTTTAAAATCACACTCTTTTTTATCACTGTGGGACAGAAGATCAGTGTAGTATGCTTTAGAGCAATGTGAATAAACACTTTGCCAGAGGGTTCATTTATTTATGAAACAGTAAGAGCTACACATAGTTGAGACTGGAAATACAAGATGGAGGAGCTAGTATGGTTTGGTTTTCTTGTCTTAACTTTTCTTTTCTTGTCTTAACTTCTTGCTATTTCCTGTTTATGTGTGTGCGTGTGTGTGTGTGTGAGCGAGAGAGAAGAAATAGAGACAGAGACAGAGAGACAGATAGAGCTAGACAGAGAGACAGAAAGAGATAGACAGAGCGAACTCTTATTTCTCATTCTCTTCTGACTCTAATCCTAACATGAGAGCCACACTCCTGAACTCATCTAAACCTAATCACCTTAAAAGGACCCACCTCTAAATACTGTCGCATTGGAGAGCAAGGCTTCAGAAAACGAATTTTGAGGGTACACAAACATTCAGTCCAACAGATCAAGTATGTGCAAGTATGACTGGTAGATACTGCCATCTTTATAGAAGTAGTTTGACAGTTATTTATGTCCTTAAGAAGTGACTGTAGAAATGTAGATGTCCGCTACAGAAACCTGTTTTCAGCATTCTCTGAGAATCTAGCAATCAAACATGGTCATTTGCACATATTATAAAATTCAGTTTCAGTTCCATGTGTTTCAACATAGCTTACCAGCTATGACTCCCCATTGTCATCCATAACAGCTGAACCATGGAGACCAACTAAGATTGGAGCATGCAGTCCAACTAAACCTGATTAGACTCCATTGATAAATGTCATTCTTCAAACTCAACTTGTTCTCAAAACTAATTGAACCAAATAATCACTTGGAGAGATTGAAAAATTCTCAGAGCTGGGATTTAATCCCAGAGCAATTATTCAACATGTCTAGGAATGAAGCCCAGGCATGAGTGTTTATGTATCTCTTCAGACGATTCTTATATACAGCCAAGGCTGAGAGACACAACCCAAAGTACTGATAACCATGATGAAATTTATTAAAGAAATTTGAACTCCATTGCTTTTTCTAATGAGATTAAGCAAACCTATCATTTTCTTTGTAACAGATTTATAGTTATACAATTTCAAATAATTGTTTATAAAATTACAATGTTTTGTTAGTAATACGCATTGAGGGTTTCTCACAGGTCAGCTCCTTTCCTAAGCACTCTGTAAGCATAATCTCATCTAATCTTTACAGAAGCTCTCAGAGGCAGCACCCTGTGATTATTTCTGTTTTATCGGTAGACAACTGAGACAAAGGTGAAAATTAGTTCATATGCGATGTTACAGTAGGTTTCAGGGCTAAGTAGCTATGAGCCTTGACACCAGAGGTCAGGCCTATGCATATACTTCACCAGGACAGGAGTGTTAGTCTTACAGACTTTACTACAGCTTTGTAAAATTTAATCATGGTACGAATGATGACTAATGATTCTAATTTTAATATCTGAGAATATATCATGCTGCCTCTATACAGGTTATATTTCTAGAACATTGTCCCTCACTTTAAGTTACATACAGTGACAGGCCGACAGTCTCAGCGATTTGGCTTTGAGAAACTTATTAAGTGGTAGAGTCTATTTCATGTTTGTATCCTTACCGTAGAGATAGGAATGTGTTTGCACATAGTAGACTCTCAAAAATAAACAAGTGTACAGGAAGAATTATCAGCTTCCTTGGGAACTCTGTGCGGGAAAGCAATCAAGAAAAGCAATCAAGAAAGTTTCTTCTTTGAAAAAGGGTTACCTCATCCTCCCACCTTAGAAATCCATCAACTAGATGCCAGATAATATCCTCACTTCTTATATTGGAAGCACTAATAGCAAGAATAGAAAAAGGATGTTAATAGCAATAATATTACCCTGGGTATTAATTAAAAACAAATAGCATTAAAGTAAAGAGTCAGAGTGGCAAAGGATACTGCTATTTGTCAGTATGGTGAAGCAGCTTATAAGGCACCAAGAAAAGAAAACAGGTTATGAGGTTAATGGAGAACTGCGTTATATCAGTGAAGGGTAGTTATACTAATTCTGCATACAGAAGAGAAATATTTAAGAAAACTGATATTAAAGATATTTCCAAGAACAAAGATTTATTGTGGAATGTATTATTAAATAGCGCTCCTAATAAAGATATTTGAGAAAATAAAAAGAAAGCTGATCCGATATCCCTAAGCAAATGTGTCCAACCAGGCACCCTGAAACCAGGACCTCTGGAGATTGCAAACATTATAGCCTAGAGGCCGTCTACTTCATAAAATATGTTGGAGAGACTTAACTTGATATGTTTAATAAGAATAATAACAGCTATCCATACATAGTAAATATGTGAAAGAGTATATTTTCACATGCCCTGATTCACTTATTTCCTCACAACAAATCGATCAGCTGTTTCCTTCTTCATTTGATGAATGAGAGAATTGAGACTAAGCACTTTAAATAATTGCTCAACCCAAGAAGTAATGGAGCCAGAAATTGAACACAAATTATCTGATGTGTGAAGCCAAGGATGTGACCACTATATTCAGTCCCTTCTTCATTTGCGTGTAACTACATTGACTTGGCTAGAAAGAGTAAGTGATCAAGATGTAACCCTACTCTTCTTGCTTCTCCTGGAAGAGCCTGCTTCACTACTTTGCCCCCTTTTTAATTAATAATTGTTTATTGAAGACACTGAATTATAACATTTTATAAGTTTTAGACATCACTATATATTGACATCTGTATATATATGTATATATATTTATATATATACACACATCACACAATAAGATCACTGCTAAAATTCCAATTATATACTTACCATATAATTAACTGCCTTGCCTTTTGATAAGCTGAGCTGTATGGGATTCAAAGTAAATATTTAACAATTGCTCTCTTGTCTTCAGAGAGACAATTTCTGGTCTTCATTTCTTTAATTCAGATTTTTTGACAGGCAATTTAAGGCAGGGCAAAATTTTACAGGTCTTCAAAGGCAGTGTGTCAGGCACTTCCCAGAGGCCAACAGGCCAGCAGATTTGCTGACCATGAACACAAAGGAATTCCCATGTGGAACCATAGACAGGCAACTTTGAACTTTGATCAGTCTAAAGAAAGAGATTTTGGCTAATCTTGGCACACTTCCCAACTTTGTACTTCATTCCCAAACATTCCCGGCTGCCTCTCTCCAGTCACACCTCATTTTTTTCTTGAAATTATGGTAAAATATTTAGGAGTTTTTGTTTCATATAGAAGTTAATGTTGCGTTAGAAAGGACTTTTAATTGGGAAGGAGAGGGAATGCCTTCCTGAGTGGATGTCTGACGTTCGGCTCTGTTTTAAGTACCCTGCTATGGAGCGAGCATCTTTGACAAAGACAAAATGAACTCAGAGTTATCCCTTGATTATTTTATAAAGCTACATTTCAACTGGACAGATAATCTTTAGGGAACAAAAAAAAATGCTTTGCATGTTCTGATCACAGATGCATGGGAAACATACCAAATTTTGCTTTCACTGCAAGTTGAAGGTCTTCATCTGCCAAGTTGATTGGTTCCAAAAGCAGGTTCACTGTTGCCTGCCATTGTTCTTCAGAGGAGCTGACAGAAACCAAAGCAACACATTTATAGCATTCGTTCTGTATCTGTGTTGAAATCTTGCTGAGTGGAATGTGAGGAGATAAAAGGAAGAGAGAGAGCCAGATCTGGTCCAAACATCATGAGAACTCTTGCCATGAAAATCAAACCAGACTCTCACTGAGGGTTGAAGTCATTCGTCAAATTCTCTTCCTGTTTTTCTTTTCATGCTCTTTGTTTTGTTTGCTTAAGCTTTTGACTCCGTGAGTCTTATGGAATCGGAAGTAAAGAAAAACCACAGAAGAAAGTAAACTGAACGTGTGGTGTCTCCACTGAGCCAAACCCCCAAAACACTGGAAATATCCTTTGCCAACCCAAGTTTGTGAGATTTCCAACCTGATAGCCAGACCAAAGAGGTTTGGAGTGATGTGTGGGCTGCCTCAGTTTGAACCTTTGCAAGTTTGTGTTTATTATTGTATTAATCTGTCAGTAATATATTTTGGGTTAACCTTTCTTTCAGAGTTATTAAGTAAATAACTTCTACTAATAAGAAAGATATAACTTTACAGAGTGTGAAATATTATACTAATTATTTGCCCTTTTGTACATATCAGGGTTCAATCATATGGAGCCTGCATTTGAGATTCTGCATTTCTTAAAAACCCTTAGGCTGATATAAATGTAGGGGTTAAGGATGTGCTCAGATATTGTCAACAGTTTGTTGGGAAATATTTAGTAACCTGATATACAAGCAATAAAAAAGCTCCAATTTGTTATGTATACCTGTCTATTCTCTTGGGCAAGTATCCTCAAACCTACTGATTCTAAGTCACCAATATGTCATCACTGACCATGAACTTGAGAAGAGATGTATATAATAGGCTCTTGCCTCTTACTGTGAATTGGCTCCTCCATACCACTTGCACATTGTACCATTTTTTTGTTGGTTGATTCTTTAGTCTTCTTCCTAGGCAAATTGGGAGAAGAAGTAGGAATGAATTGGACATGGTGACTCTATACACTCTATGTATTAGTTATCTGTGAGATTACTTATAAACACTGCAGTTTCTAGGTTAACACTTGTAGTTCATGGGAAATTAAAGGAACATTAAGATATGAATCTCTGTTTCTCTCTTTGCGTGATGATTAAAAACTAAGGAAAGTTTTCCAATTTTAGGCAGCAAAAGTTGATCATTGAAGTTAAATTGGGGTTGACTTCTGGTGTGATATCTCATTGTCAGGTCAGAGGGAATGTTAGTGCTTAGAGAGAAGATAACTCCTATGGTCATGAATGTACTATATACACTCCAAAATTTATGCCAGTCTGCATACTTGGATGTGTTTGTCTGTAGTACATGAAATTAGCTTATCAATCTCTGACCTAATATTTCAGTTCTATTAACCCTAAACCTGCAGCATTTTTTCATTACCATCTGAGACTACTTAAAATGGGAGAATTTCACAGTTCATCTCCCAGTAATATTTTCATATTATTGACCTATACCAGGCAATGTTCCAGATTCTTAATGCACATTTTCTCTAATCCTCTTTCAACCAGATAGGGTAGATATTATCTGAATTTTATAAATGAAACTGAACTCCCAGAAATTAAGTTGCCAAAGTTTACATTGATAGAATAAGACTGGAATTCAGAATCAATTCTTTCTGAAGTTCAAGTCTTTTTGTCTCTTTCGAAGAAGTTTCTGTCTCTTGTGTATATTTATTCACATAAAGTGTTCCTTATGGCCAAAGTCTGGGCTAAGAATAAAGATACCATATCTTTGGCATGGATCTTGCAGACTCTTTTTTAAAATGACCAAGTTTAAAGGAAAGGAATTTAAAGAAGTTCAGTCAGTGGAAGCTATTCCTTGAGGGTCTCTGGCCCACTCATGCTCTTAGCACTAGGGTAGATCCAGTTACTGACAGTCTTAATGGTCTGAAGCCCATTGCCAAAGGTAATGGGATGAAAAGGATACTATATAATCAATGTGGGGTCAGTTTCTGAATCTTGAAAGTAGTTCCTTAGGCTTAGAGACCATGAATGATCATTAACACTGAGGAGAAAGGTGTCCTAGTCCTCAGTATTAGGAAAACACACAGATTGCTACAGAGGCTTTGAATCTATATGAGCACTTCAAATACTAGCATTGCATTAAGTGATACTCAATGGCGTTATATAAAACAAGTAGTTATGACTTCTACCATATAACTTGCTCAACTGTGATTTATTAAAGGTCATCTACCAAGGATGAGAGGAAGGGCTTATTTTTGTGGTTGCATTATTTGAGAGACAGCTAAAGGAACTCTTATACTACTGAATATAATTTAGCAAATGTGGATGGAAAGAAATCTGAACAATTAATTGCTCTTAGAGCATCAGCTTAGTGTTATTGCTAATTTGTGTTATTTTGGACAAGTTGCTTTTCCAAGTTTTCATTTCATCATTAAAATAGGATCAGTATTATCTATCAAGATAAAATCAAGACTCAATTTAATTATTATACTATATATCATTATGTATATATTGATATATTATTGGTATATTATATCAATAATTAAAATTACTGGTAGCTGTAAAATAAAAGAATATTTATATATATGTTTTGAATACATGCTAGATGCTCACAGAATAGATGTGTAACAATCTCTGACATAAAAGACCTTGGTTACAAAGAAAGGGTATAAACACTTAAAAGCTTAAAAAATGTAAATAATAGTTTAAGTCAAATAATGGGAATGTGATGCAGTGGTTCATAATTAATTTCTAAAAGAATATCTGACAATAATCATCGAAACTCAGAGGAAGATAAAACAATGTGTGAGTGGTATGTAAAACGTTCTTGGAAGGGAAATAATTCAAGAAGTTCTAGAGAAAGACATTGATAAATCAAATACAATCAGAATTAATATACAGGTGCTATGGAGGTGAACAATGTCATCCAAGATTTGTATGTTGAAATATTAACATACCCCTACCTACAGGACAATGGGAAATAGGGCCTTTATGGAGGCGATTAAGGTTAAATGATATCATAGGGGTGGATCACTGATCTAAGAGAATGGGTGTCTTTATAAAAGAAGAAGAAATATCAGAATTCTCTCTCTTCTCCTCCTTCCCTCCTGCACTGCTCTTTCCCCCACCCCTCTCTTTCTGTTTCTTTTTCTTATGTACAGACACAATAAGAAGACAGATGTCTGCATGTCATGGAAAGAATGCCCTGCCAGAACCAGAATCTTGGGCTTTCTAGTGTTCAGAACTATGAGAAAATTAATTTCCATTTTTTTAAATCACCAAACCTATGGTGCTTTGTTCTGGCAAACTGCATTGACAAAGACAACAGGAGCTAGGCAGATAAAAGAGAGGAGGAAGGTATGTGCAGTTCCCAAAAGTTTTTTTAACTAACATTTGATTAATAAGTAAATAACACTTTAATGTTTAGAAAATATAGAGTGAAAAGGACAGATAATAATTCAGGGTCCAGTTGAAAATGGCATTGAATGATACAAAGAAGATACTTTATCATGTAGCAAATGTGAATGCACCTTAAGATTTTAAATAAAATAAGAGAATGATATGTTAAGTAGTAAAGCAATACTTTAGCAAGAATGATCATATGGAGTGAAAGGAAGAATTTTAAAGAACAGAGAGACAAGATGCAAAGTTGTTTCAGCAGTTATTGCAGATTTATGATAGGTAAACCATTATTTTCAATCCATATCAAAACTGACCTTTGTCATTCAACATGTGCCTACATTTCTGTGAAGAAACTCAGTAAAGGCAGCCATTAGTTTCATTTTCTCATTTATTTTTGTTGCTCCATTACATGGCTTATGTGTAATTTAAATAGTTCTATTAAATAACTCAAAAATGTGTATCAAAATCTACTATATGTTAAGCTCTCCTCTAGATGAATAAGACAGTCATATAAAAAGCCCTTGTTCTCGTGAGCTTATATTCTAACATGGATAATCAACATAATAAAATAGGAAATTATATCACATGTTAGAGATTAAATAGTATATCATAAATATTATATATAGTATAAGGTTCTGTTATATAACTTTAATATATTGTCATTTTCCATAAATTTTATGGGAAAAAAAGAAAGATTAGAGAAAGTTAAGGGAGATTAGATAGCAACAGAAGAATTAATGACAGTTTTATATATGGCGATTAGCTTAACTCTGACTGAAATAGCATCTAAGCAAAGACTAGTAGACCTCCCATTGTAAGTCAATATGAACACAATTTTCAAAGGAAGTGTTTTAAATAATACACAAGCAGAAAATTTCTGTAACCAAGTATACAATAACAAAAGTCAGCGCCACTGTTTCAGTGGCAGCAAAAAAGAGATCAATGTAAGGGAAATTGTTCAAAATAATTGACAGCTAAATGGCTTAATCATCCTTCCTTTTCACTCTTTAATTTAGAAAGATAGATGAGGATTCAAACTTGGATGAATGGGAGACTGAAAGCTTCTTTCATGAAGGTAAGTCTTTCAGTGCATGATGATAGAATCATTGTGAAATCTCTGACTATTGCTAAAGCCAATTCGAAAAAGAAAAAATTTAAAAACTGTATTTGCAGTGAAAATGGTAAGTAGTTACTTTTCTAAACCACAGTCTATGAAGAATATCTGCCAAGCACTCTGAATTTCAGATGAATTGAGGAAGGCTGCTGAAAGCCAAAATAAATGAATATCTTCACAACTTGAATGAGGTATAGACTTTTCTTAAAGTAAGAATCCTAAGGGAGTGTGGGTGGGCTGAAGCCATCATCCTCCTGTGGGATACAGCTTTCTTTGATATCTGGGTCCTAAGTGGGAGAAATAATCTGGATGTGAAATAAAGTTAAGCAGGAACAGAAAATAATAGTTCCTGATCAAAGTTAAAGTAGAGCACAAGTTAAAGAAAATCAGTACCTAGCAAAAGACAAAAAGGATCTCTAATTTTGGCAATGTAAGCTATCTGGCTAATCTGTGCATCTAAGGAGAAATGTACCTGAAAGGCAAAAGACAAAAAAAATGATATGATGATGAAGTGTTTGATATTATATTTATATATGTGTATAATCTCATTTAACATTGCTGACAGTCCAGATTACTTCTGCTACTCTGTAAATTATTCTTGAGAAAATAGTAGAAATAGAACTGCACTCATTCATAAATGAATAATAAGAATTCCACTTGTGGTCATTGTGGGCTATTAGAGAACATATTTACTCTCCTACCTGAAAAAAATAGAACAATGGGCAAAAGTATATAACATAATGGGTTTCAAGTTGTCAGACATCAAGTAACGAAAGATAATGATTGTTAAGAATCAGGAAACATTGACAAGGGAAGTCTTACAACTGTTGCATTGACTGCCTGGGGAATGTTTTGTCTTTCCAGACAATGCCACAGGGAGAAAGAATAAGGATAGTTGTCTCTGAACTGAGACAAAGCTGGAAGTTGAGGGAGGTTAAAGAAGCTAAAGGTCACAAAGAATAAGGCAGAGACAGAGAATTAAAAGAGAAAATTCCAGATATTTGCAGAACATTTTCCTCAAGTTCTCAATGGAGTACTCATCTGCACAATTAGGTGAAGAAACTACTTAAGACTAAGCAAAATTCTGACCAAAAGGATTAAGGAAAACAAAATTTGGAACTCCTACATGGCTTAGAACATTTCATGTTCCCATCACTCAGAGTACCAAACTTCATTTTTCTCTGCCTTAAGTACTCAGAAGGATTTTACTACTATCATCGTAGGGCAAAATTCACACAAAATTAACTGCTGCTATCACCTTATTTATTTATAGCTTCCCACTCCTTAAAACAGGACTGAATTTCCTTCCAAGGTATACTTATGGAAAGGAGAAATATAGATTAATTTTACAGTCTATAAACCCAACAACCACTGTATAGGTATTTAATGTCAATTGTCATAAATCATGTTGTTAGTATATACACTTGATTTAATGCAATAGAAATGACACTTTATCTTTGTGAACTTTCCTTAACAACCCCAAAGCCTAATATTATCATGAGAAAAGTATTAGACAGATTCTAGTTATGGGGAACAAAATACCTGATGAGTACTTCTCAAAGTGTCTAGAAAATCAAAAATAATGGAATATGAAAAACTACTGCAGTCAAGAGAAGCCCAAAGAGACAGAATGTCTAAATTTAAGATGGAATCCTGAACTGGATTCTAGAACAGAGAAAACTGTGTATTAGTTTAACAACTAAGTAAATATTAATAAATTACAGAATTTAATTAATAATATCACTATCAGTTCATTAATTATAACAAATGATGTATACTCCTGTAAGATGTTAATAGTAGAGGAAATTGTATGTGATGTGTATGAATTCCTCTGGATCTCTTTTTACATTTTCTATAAATGTGAAACTGTTCTAAACATATACACCATTTATAATTACACCAAAGAGAATGATATACCTAGGTATAAGTGTAACCAAAGACATGAAAGACCTGTATTCCGTAAACTATAACCTATTACTAAAATAAATAGAAGAAACAAAGAAATGGAACGCTATTCCATGCTCATGGATTTGAAGATTCCCAACATTGTTTTAAAAAATGGCCATATTACATAAAGCAATATACAAATGTAAAGCAATTCCACCAAAATCCTAATAACATTCTTCACAGAAATAAAACAAAAATATCGTGAAGTGTATTCGGAATGACAAAAGACACTAAATATCAAAATCAATCTCTAAAGAAAAGATCAAAAAATGGAAGTATCGCCCTCTGTAACTTCAAACTGCACTACAAAGCAAAAATAATCAAGTCAGAATAGTCAGACACACAGATCAACAGAACAGAATTGAGAACCTAAATAAATGCACGCACATTGATAACTAGTTTGTGATAAAGGGATCAAGAGCAATGAAGCAAGAATAGTCTCCTCCTGGTTTTGGGAAAACTGGACAGCCATATGCAAAAAAGTTAAACTAGACTACTTTAAAATGCCATACACAAAAATTAATTCAAAATGGATTAAAGGCATGGAGGTAAGTCTTGAAACCATAAAATAATAGAAGAAAATAAAGATAAAATGCTCCTTTACAATGACCTAAGAGATGTCTTTGAGAACTTTATTCTAATATTGAAGGAAACAAAAGCCAAAATGAAAACTGGAGTGTGCCTGGATATAGTAGTGGTTAAGTTAGCTGTCTCCAGAGGAGCATGGTTCATATATATTTCAAGGACCCAGGTTTTCATCCTGGGTCTGTAGGAAACAACCAATGTGAGCAATTAAATAAAAATAAAATGCTTCTTCTCTTCTATCTTCTTTCCTGCCAGCCTACTCACCTTCATTACTGCCCACACCTTCCTTTAAAAATAAACTAATTAATTAATTAAACAATAGGACTATATCTAATTACAAAACTTCTTGATAGTGAAAGGAATTCTTGTCAAAACAAAAAGACCACCTAGTAAATAGGAGAAGATATTTGCACATTATAATCCAACAAGGGGTTAATATCCAAAAGATACAAAGACTTCATAAAACTCAAAAACAAACAAAACACTTCAATAAAAAAGAACAGAAAATCTGAAGAGATATGTCTCCAAAAAAGATGTACAGATGGCAACAAGCACACAGAAAGATGTTCCACACATCTTGTTATTAAGGAAACGCAAATCAAAACAATAGAGATTTTTCAGTGACTGGGACTCCAGGTTAAGATGGAGATTGTTCATACCCTGCTTAGCATCTGAGTGATACAACTAAAATTTTTAGAGAGACAATTCTGGCAGGGAGTGCCAAAGCAACCTCATAACTCAGAAAAAAATTGCATTTGTCTGAGAATCTGAGATGGGTATGGAGAGACATGGGGGGTAGCAGCAGCAGGGTAGCAGCGGATAGGCTGCAACTGCAGGAGTAGTGGTAGGAGAGCCAGCCAGCTGATTGACTAACAGGGCATCTGGCATAGCCTCAAGTCCCAACAGTGGAGGAATGAAGATTGCTGGTGGCAGCCCAAAGAGAAGGGGTTTGTCTTGGGACCCCAGTTTGCACAGGGGTTGGAAGCACATCAAAGAGCACAGGGATGAGTACAGCATCCCTCCTCGCCTACCCCTCAGGACCTGTGCTCCAACTGAGCCTGTGATGACTGGACCCAGTTTTGCAAATTCAGTACATAAAGATACCAAACAAATGAGTATAGTCAAACAAAAATAGGCTTTTAATAAATGAATTAAATCCAACGGCATTAGAGTTTAGTAAAAAAAAAATCAAATCAGTAGTTGCAGAAAGAGAAGGAGAGAGTGGGCAGGCAAATGGGGTAAAGGGGATTAACTGTATAGTGAGGGAAAAGCTGAAATAGTGAATTTAATGTATTATATACAGACATAGATTTATCTATGTGGTTCCCCTTAAACCTCTATAATATAACGCAATGCGCCTTCAATAACATTAATTAAAAAAATAGAAGATATTTGAGCGATTTCAAGACAATAGTAAACATTATATGAAAAATATATGCATGGAATGATAAAAGTTATTGAAAATGCAAAAAGAAACAATGAAGTTTCACTGTAACTGTGAGAAGGGATATTATCTGTAAGACTGAAAACAAATGTTACCAAGGATGCAGAGGAACGGGAAGTCTTACATACTCTGTGAATGTAAACTGATACAATCACTATGGAAAGTAGTATGGCATTTGCTCAAAAAATTGAAAATAGAAATTCCATATGACTCCATTATCCCACTTCTGGGTATTTACTCAACAAATACAACCCTAACTTAAAGAGATGTAAGGACCATTGTGTTTATTGCAGTATTTTGCACAACAGCCAAAAGCTGGAAACAGTATGAGTGCCCATCAACAGATGAGTGAATAAAGAAGATGTGACATATGTATATGACTCAGCAAGACCCAAAATGTTATCCGGACTAACAGAAACAGTCACTGGGAACTTGTGAGATAGTCACCGCTCAGGCTGCACCTCAGGCTGGAGCTCAGTGATCTATTTTATAAAGCCCTCCAGGTGATTCTGATTTACGTTAAAGTTTGAATATGTTCATCAGGAGATTAATTTAAATTATCTTCTTCCAGACTTTCTCTATTTTGCCCAAAAATCACACACACAAGTACACAAGCACACATGTACACACACCCTTACTAGTTACAGATATAAATATTATCTAGTCCTGTTTTCATTGTCAGACTCCAGAGGAACTTGTGAAAAAGCCTGGGATCTCTTTGAGGAAATCGTCTCTGTATTCACTTTTGTATTCTCAGTATTCTGAAAATAATAATGTTTTTTGAAGTTATAAATATTTCCTAAGAAAATAAGAGCTTCTTATGGAGTTCATCTTCATTGGTATCCCCAGGAATCATTGTTTTCTCCAGTGAGTCTAATTCATTTACTATATACTTAAGACTTCAGCTCAAATCGATGCTAAGGCCCTTCACTATAATTAATTGAACACAATGTCTGCAGCCTCAAACTTACCTAACCTTCAATTCCCTTTATTGCCTTAACTTTATTGCTTTTCGAACAACTATCTCTATGTGTTTCCCCACAGGGAATGCTCTCACATAATTTAGCTTTCCCTTCCCAGAACTATAAGTGTTGAAAACTGGAAATGATCTTGTCTGGGCCATGTGAATATATATGCTCATGAGAAATCAAGTGAGCTGGGAATATCCACTGTGTGCTAAGAAAAACAAGACTCCATGGTAGTATGAAGGATGCAGATGCTAACAGAGTCCCTCTTTCCCCAAATGTCTGATTCTTATCCAAGCAAACCATTCTGTTCTAATATATTATGCTGTCATAAGAAATGTGTAACAGTACAATCTGGTACATCTCTAAGTGTCTTTAGGGTATTCATTGTTTTTCTGTCTATTTATTTTGCCCCCGCTGTAAGTCAGAGGGATATAAATACTCAAAGCAGAACTCTTTGTTAAATCTCTCCATGACAGACTTGTGGGAAAGTTCAGGACTAGGTAGCATTAAAGAAATTAGGATAATTCTCCTCAGATGCCCTTTAAACAAGGTCAGCCACCTGGAATATAAGATGAATGGGATTTTTGGCTAGCTCTCTTAAAACCAGGTCTGTAACCCTAGGTCTAGAAACACAGTGTGTGTGTGTGTGTGTGTGTGTGTGTGTGTGTGTGTGTGTGTGTGTGTGTGTGTCTACATACCCTATCCTTGAAATGTCCTACATTATGTTTATAACACTTAAATCGGAATGTGGCAGGTTAAAGGAAAAGTCTCCCCATTTCTCTGAGGTTCTTCATAGGCTGGAGTAATAAGCAAAATAACTTAGGTGCAATTAGTAAGGAAAAAAAAAACCCAAATTTAATAACATACATATGGAGAATTTACCTAGTGGTAAATTCTGAGGTAGTTGAGCCAAACTAATGATTTATCCTGTACTGAGACCTGGAAAGGGGACCTGGAACGTGGGGCGGGGCATGCAGGAGAAAGTAGGGGGGTCACCAGTAACTAGGAAGATAGGTTTTTTAGAACTATTTACAGATAAACTATCTTTTGGATTTAGATTTTCCCAAATGACATTCTTCTAGGGGATAAGGACAAAAGGCCATTTCTGGATTAGGAGAAGGGTGGAGGCTCAGGGGTATAATAGATGGCTTCTTTGATTAAGGAAGGGGCTAAAGGGTTAGAAAAACTCTTTTGTCTATGGGGTTGATGCAAGGACAGTCTATCTATTAAGTAGATATGCAGATGTATAAGCAAGAAATACAATGAGTTGGCCAAGCCTAAGAAGTGCTATCAACCCTGCCCAGGCATAGAGGGACGGGCTTACTGCAAAGACCCTTCCTCTGCAACCTGGGTCTGAAGACCCCAGCTGCTTCCACATTTACTCCAAGCAACCCAACCAATTCTAATGAGAATTCCATTGGCCTTAGCAGTTCTCAACAGCTCTCGCAAGAGCTGGTTACACCCAAGGCACTCCATGCCCTAGGTATCTACCAGAAACCATCTTGCCTCTACAGCACAGCACAGGCAATACACATGTGGCGATGCATGCGGTGTGGCACCCATACATGTATGCTCCTTTCTTCATGAAACTTTCCTAGCCTGCAGGGAATTTAAACTCACTGCTACTACTCCTAATAAATTTGCCATGTGATTCTGCCTTAAGACTCTGTAAATTCTTTCCAGATGAACTCCGTGTCTCATCAGGGTGTCTAAACTCACCCCCATCAGGGTTATCCTCTATTGCCCTTGGCTTCTTTGTATCAGAGTAGGACATATATGTGTCCAATTCTGAGAGGCTCGAGTGTTCTGTTTTGAGCCCTTCAGGGATTTTGAAGAAATATTTATACCAGACCAATTTGCTGCAATGCTAGATTAGAGACTTCTTTTTAGGTAAGTAGGTTTAAATAGTACTTGGGTTGCATGCTCATATTAACCTCTCCTAATACAGTTATTAATATTAAAATAAACTTTCTTTTAACCAAGTAGGAAAATGGAAATGTTATTTTCTTGTAAGAATTTACTTTTGGAAGACTTACTCTCAGCTCCACACAGATCAGAATATACCTTTGCTCATGCAGAGAAATTTATCCTATCTTCCTTCTTGAAAAGGTAAACTGCCTTCATGAGCAAAACTTGTGTTTCAGGTTATAAACTAAAGTTGACCTGGTCTTTTATAGATACTCAGAAAGGTCAGAAGAGAAGATCTTTTAGTAATTCAAGAAACACAGGTAATTGTAATTGTGATCCTTTTGCCAGTACTTATGACTTAACAGTTAGTTCTAATTCCCCCAACAAAATGTCTGTATATCTGACCCTTCTCTCTTATCTCCTACATCCAGTTCAGAAAATTCTAGTCAATTCTTTAATAGCTTTTCCCTTTAAATCCAATCTGCTGTTGCCTTAGTCCATATTTTTCATCATTCTTCTGAACTATTTCCTCAGTCTCCTTCTTCCTGTCAGTGCTGGTGCACATTCTCATTCATGGAGTTGACAGTAATTTTCCTCACACATTAAGAGTACAATAACAAAAGTTGTGTTATTTCTCTGACTAAGAAACACTCTGGGCAACTTGTTTTCAAAGCCTCTTGTGCATATTGCTTTGTGGAACTCATGTGTCTCTGGACAAAGCCATTGTGTTCATACTGAGACTCAGAGTCAGTGACACCTTTCTGGAATGTCACTTTAGCCAATATTCTGAACCAGTATACTTTTCCCTCTTGTGTACCAGGCACAGCAAAAATTATACAATAAATGATCATTTCATTTTATAAATAAATATGAAAATCTGTAACATTGAACTACAGGATGAAATTCTAGATGAATAGAAGCATTCCAGATAAATTATTTTTATTGAGAAACATGCTCAGACTCCTCAAACATTGAAGTGTACTTCCTCTAATATTAGGAGCACTTTAGAAAGTTATAAAATATCAAATTCCTTTGCTAGATCATGAAGTTCTTCAAAATGAGACTCAGATTGCTTTCCCATGATCATCTAACAGCTTTACACTATTTTACAGATGTTCCAGAACTTTCACAATGTTAAGCCATGTTGTAAAATCTACTTTAAATGCCCTCTTTATCTTTCTTTATCTAATTTATTCATTCTTGAACATTCATTTCAAATTTATCACTTCCATAGGAAGTTATTTCAATGCCTTTGAAGATACTCAAAACAAATCACCACCACACTCTGCAGAGAACTCCCTGTCATGCACATATTTTGAGTTGAAAGAAATGTCAATATTGGAGAAGCTTCAAACTTTTGCCTAGCCTTCTTGCCCTTCTGTTAATCAAAGAAAACATCACTACTCCTTTAAGTCTCTACCCTTCTCCTAAGAAACATAACTATCTCTTATCAATGAGAAAAATGCAAAAGGGAAGCCCACCTTTACTTTCAGATTATAATGAGTCATCCCTCCTTGCCAAGTGAAGAGCTCCTCCTCTTTCCTTGACACCCCAGATCCCTTTTCTCTTGCTTCAGCACAGGCTATGTCTTGTCTACACCAGTTACTTTAATATTTAGTATCATGTAAATTCTCATATGATATTATTAAATGTGAGGTTTTCTCTTAATTAGTTTTCAAGTTAATGTCCAGCGTATGAAGAACTTAAAAACAATGAAGGAATCTCTTTTTGGCACCCATACCCTCAATTGTATTAGTTGCTTGCTTTTTGTTTTATAGAAGAAACTTTATGAAAATTTTTCTGCAAATATCAGGAAAAACTGTGACAGATCTGAAATGGGGTGAGGATATGGAGATCAAGGATGTCCCTTATATACCCCCTTTGATTACCCCTGCTTTTCACTATCTTTGAGCTACTTAAGAAATAATAAGGCAAATGATTCTTTTTAATGAAATGTAAACAAGTTGGGTCTTATGTCCATAGATTTTTAAATTTGCTTTAGCTTTCCTTATCCCTTTTGCTTTAGCTTGTTGTTATTTGTGTAGTTTAAAAAAATTCTTTAAAAATTTTATTGTCTTTTGTTTCTAAATGATTTTTTTAAGATATTGAATTTGTACCTCAATCTAAATAAAAATTCTTCTGTAAACTGATCATGACATTTAATTGATTCCCTCCCTAATGAACGTATTTAATAAAATAATATATTTAAAAAAATAATTTCATGTTTTTTGAGAACCATGCTTTTATCTTCAAAAAATACTATCTTAACATGCATGTATCTTTGTATTAAATTACTATCTCTTCCACTAAAATACAATTTCCTAAGGGGCAGGGTAACCCTGGAAATACTCAGTAAATGTCAAATAAACACCAGGAATAATGCACTGCTTCTGTGCTTTTGAATGCGACCAGAAACATGAAACGACAGTAACTCAAGCATTTGTCACACTTTTAAATATTTAGACCTCTTTTGAAAATCTAATGAAAGTATGGAACTTCTTACCAGAAAAGAGCACCTATGTGTAGATGAAAACCTACGTATGTACTTTTAATGGTTCAAATGTATTTCAAAGTCCATTCAGGAGTCATTTCCATTATCCTATTAAAAATTGCTTTGAATGTTATGAGTTTTCCAAGCTTTATAAAATGAACCATATCTTGAATTCTCAGCTTGTGTTGTGCCTTCAACTAAGAAATAATTTAAAAACCTAACAGTGGCTTCTGTCTCACTTTAAAATCATTGTGTTATAATAATGACAAAATATTATTCTGTAGCTTATAGAAAAAAAGATTTTTAATATTCTTATTCTCAGTTCCTCCACTATTACTTAAATTCAAACAACTAAATATAATTCAGTGTGTGGATAAGCAGGATACATAGCAGAATATGGATGTCAAAAAAACCAAAAACCAAAAAACAGCAAAAAACCAAAGCAAACCCTGCAAAGAAAAGCTTTTGGAAAGGAATCAAATGTACCATTAAGAAGAGATTGAGGACATTTTCCTTCTAAAGATGTCTCACTTTGATAAGTAACATGTTAAGATTCTAAACTGTAGAAATTATATCATCTGTTAAATAAAAACCTAATAGTATTTAGAGTATAAACTCTGTTCAGTATTACTGCTTCGACATAACATTTTTATTTATAAAAATTCGTATGTAATATTCTAGGGATAATCTGTATGAATACAACTGAATTGAACCAAACTGTAAGACTTAGTTAATTATTCTCCTTAATGTCAAAAAAGTGCTAGGTGTTTTGGAATCAACAAATTAATTTCTTTATGTTAGAAAGAATCCCTAAAATGTCAGCTTTGTACATTACTTACATGGTCTTGTTAGTATCTTATATTCTATTTTATCAAAATGATATAAATAAATATATATTGAACTTCATCCTGAGGATGACACCGTGGCATCATTTTCTGTTCTTGAAACTTGATTCTATTTGTATTTATGTGAAGAAAAACAGTACAAAGGTAAGATGAATGTAGCAGTTTTGCTTGGGGATAATCATGCACAAAAATCAAACACTTTTAAAACATCTTACAAACAATATAGTCCATTGAAGGTGGTTTCAAGTACTCATTACTATGACCCAATTACAGTCCTTTTTACCAAATTCTATTGCTTTAGAGCTCATTATATCATCTATTTTAATAAAGCCTTATTTTCAGATTCTGTTGCATTTTTTTCTTAACCAGGCTTGAATCTATCTGATCATTTACTGTGCTCTCATTCAAGTTGCTAAGGTAATTTCTATAATTATCCACAAGGACAGAATATAGAGGTAGAGACTATTTATTCCTCAGTGGCTATTCCTGATGCCTAGAGAGCTAGTGAAAGTATCCTTCCTGCCTAGATTTCTTGCTAAACTTTTATAACTAAAATATTAACAATTTACTATCACTTCTATTCATATACATAATTGATCTGCCTATTCGGAAATTTATTTCTATTTTATCCTCTTTCCTAAATACTGGTGAGTTCAAGCATAATCAATTGGAGCTTTTTTTATCCAGTTTTGGAGGAGGGAAAGGAGGGTATTTGCTGCATTCTTTTTTTTTTTTAATGCTAGAATACCAGAGACATTCAAATCAATTCACATAAGGAGGCTTGGATCACAGGTCAGTTTTAAATAAAAGGCTTTGTGAAAGTGATATTTTCATCATCATTTATTCTTTGTTCTTCTGCCCACACCCCTTGTCCTTCATACCTACCCTCATTCACTTTTTCGGAAGTTGTTTTCCTGGTTTGCCTCTTCTCTCAAAACTTAAATAATTGTCTCAGTAGTCAAAGTGATATGCTATTAGTTGAGTAACCAACTAACCAAGTTCCATTAACGATTTGTGATATCCTAATAATCATTTTCTTCATTCTTGTCCCTTTGATAATCAGGTATTCTTAGGTTTCTAATTGCTGGCTGTGTGTACTTTTATTAGGTGCATCTCCCAATTATTTTATTTTTAGTCCTTACCTGTTTCCTTTTATAATTATTCCTTAGCAATTTCAACCCACTGACACCTTATATTCAGGCAAGTCTCAAAATTACAATGTTATGGGCTGAACTGTGTCCTCAGCCCCTCCTCAAATGTATTTGTTGCAATCCCATTTCCTAGAACCTGTGAATATGACTACATTGGATATAAGGTCTTTATTTATTTGTATAGATTGTCAGTGAGCATATGACCATATACCACACAAGGAATAGGCCTTAAAAGGAACCAAACTTGCTACTGTAGTCTTGAATGTATCTTCCCAAAATGTATTTGTTAAAATCCTTGTGCCCTATGTGATGATGTTAGGAAGTGGGGCTTCTGGGATATAAATGAGACATCAGAGTAGAAACCTAGTGAGTGGGATTTGTGCTCTTATTAAAAAGAATAAAAGGCTGCAGAAAGTTTGCTTGCCTCTTCCCTCTGTGAGGACAGAGCAGAAGTCAGCAAACTGGAACTTGCAAAAGAGCTTTCACCGGATCCCAATTATATTTGCACTGTAGTCTTGCAATTCCATTCTCCAGAACAGTGAAAAATAAATTTTTGTTGTTTTAAGTCACTCAGTCTGTGGCAATTTTTAAATAGCACCTTGAATGAACTTAAACATCCGCTAACATTTTAGTTTTGCACTTATCTCCGGAACTGTGTGAGAAAATAAATTTCTATTGCTTACGCAACTCAATCTGTGTTATTTTGCTATGGCAACACTCAAAAACTCATTTTATTAATAAGTTATAGCTTTTCATTTCTAGGAATCTTCTATCAATTCCTCTAATAACAATTATAGGTGATTTCAATAGTTTTGGTTTTGTCTTTATTTTTTCTTCCTGTCAATGTGACTTGAAATTTTTCTATTTCTATTTTTTTTAAGGAAAAGGTGCAGGCAGGAATGAAGGCAATTAGGCAGGCAGGAAGATAGAGGAAGAAAAAGCATCTCTACTTTATTTTTATTTTAGTTGCTCACACTGGTTGCTTTCCCCCAGGCCCAGGACTCGAACCCAGTTGTATGTGGCTTGCTAGTTCAGAAGCAATTGGTGTAACTGCTGCTCCACCAGGGAACACCTTGAAATTTCTGAGCAACTATGACTCTTAACTGGTATACTACAAAACAGTTCTAACATTAACTAGTTACCTGGAGTTAGGGTCAGACTTTGCAGGTGAAAGGACATGGTCCCCAGCAACACTAACTTTGCTTCAAACATCAGTCACACTTGAAGACTCCTTAGGTAATCCATACTTCTGTCAAAATATACACAGATTCGGGGTTCCCAGGATCCCCTTAAGTTTTATAATTTGCTAGAATGACTCAAAGAACTCAGAAAAGTACAATATTTATGATTACAACTTTATGATAAATAATACAATTCAGGACCGGCCACAGGGAGAAACACATAGGACAAGATCTGGGAGGGTCCCAAATGCGGAGCTTCTGTGCCCTTTATAAAATCAGTACCCATCATACTCCCACAATGTGTTTGTCAACCAGAAACGTCCTATAAACTTCAGCTTCCAGAGTTTTTATTGAGAACATATTATATGGGGATGATTGAATCATTGGCCTCATAAATTGAACTTAGTCTCTAGTTCCAACTCTCTAAATCATATGATTGATCTTCATGGTGATGAAGTTGAGTCATTTTATCTTTTAGAATAAGTGTAGGTGTGGTTCCATGAGTTCATGATACTAAGATACTCTTATTACTTGGGAAATCTGAAGGATTCAGAGTTTCCCTTCTTGGAACCAGGGATGCCGTTCTAATTCTTTGTCATACAGCAGTAACCCTTTAATTTAGTCCTATTTTGTGAAATAATGCTTAATTAGTTCCATGGTCAACAGTTTCTTAGAAAATCAATTCTTACAATGGGTCTTATTTTCAAATGAGTTCATATTCTATTGTGCTTCGCTTAGCTACTGCAATAACTTCCAAAATAATCGTTTTTCCTCAATTTACCAGTGTCCATACACTAAACACCACTGTCAGATTGATATCTAAGGCAAATTTCACTGCTTTATTTCCAAAAACTCTCTCATTTTTCAAGATAATCCTATATATTTTCAGTCGAACCTCTCCTCTGACCCTGATGCATAGTTCCAACCTTAAATTGAAAATGAGCTACCACTTAATTTCTACAGAATCACTCTGCTATTTGATAGGTAGCACATATAATCTTTCCTAGAGTGACATTAGAATCAAACAAATGTGATTCAGCAAAAAAGAATGAATTGAATTACTGCCGGCTTCATTATACTCAAGTAATGTAACCTTTCTAAACCTTGGTCCTTTATTTTATTAAATGGATATCATGCTTATTTCACAGGGACACTTTTAGGGATTATATGACATGAGGTATTTGTTAGAAAGTCTGGCACATAGCAAAATGTCAACAACAGGTAGTTACTTTTATTTTTATTATCTTAGAATGATCTTTCTCTCTCCCCACACGGAGTTTTCCTATCCATCTTCATAGACCTAATTCATAGGTCTCCCCCATTTTGAAAGTTACTCCTAATTTTTTCCTAACCAGATGTGAATTCTTCCCTCCAAATTGCAAAGCACAATCAGTTCCTCATGGATAGTTTTTATGATGTTTTGTTTGTAATGTCTTCATATATCCTTATGTCCACTCACAACATTGGATCATATGGACATTGGGATCAGGGCCATCTTGAATATTGAATCTCTCACTGTGCTCAGAACAGCCCTCACATTTGATGTTCAATGTTAGATTGAGTCTGAGTCATCTGTAATTCAAATTGATGTAAGATTCTTCATATGAAATACATTATTTTATATTTCAGAACCAAAAAATTCAGTAATATCATGGTTTCTTCCTTCCCTTTATTTCCCCTTAATAATATAAATACAAAATTCACACTATTTTATGAATATTTTGCTTTAAATACATAATAACCAACATGCAAGAGTTATATTTTTATAATCTACTAGATACATGGTTTTATTTCTAATTTTCAAAATAGCTTGCAATTACAGTATAGTACGCACACTTGCAGATGCAAAAATAAGATTTTACAAAGTTAAGTAAACTTTCCCAGGTTTCTTACTCAGTGAGTGGTAGTCAGATCACAAATACAGGTCCATCTGACCCTAAAACTTGTCTAATTTCCAGCATTCATCATATTGTCTCTTGGAGAAATTCCTACATACTTCTGTACAACACATGTAAAGGAAATAGCCTTTAGGCTAAAGGCTCAGTTAAACCTCTAAAAACCAGTCAGGGGAGTGAGTGACAAAATAAAAACAGCAATATGGTAATGCTTCCCAGGACTCAGAGTGATATTGTATGGACATGAAGTGATTAAATACCTGAATCCTATAAGAAAGACTGAATTCACTCAGGGAACACAGGATTAATGTTTTGGGCATGGCTTTGGCTGAGGGCCAAGTTGCAGTAACTCTAACACAATGGACATATTGACTGAAAACCATCTCTGAGTTGGTAGCACTGAGTTCACTTGGAACACTTAGGAAGGAGACTGGCTTTCTTAGGAGGGTGATTTGGTAATTCTTAGTATCGGTAACATTTCAGGCAAAGTAGCTGAAGTTTGAATTTCTGGAAAAGTTATTGCAACTTTGCCTTGCTCTATGGTTATCAGCATGTTTATTCTATTTACAAATATACTGAAAATTATTTTTGAAGTGTTAAAGAACCAGTGTTTATTGCAAGTGTACTTCACAGCAAAAGCTGTTGAAATCTTATTTATGGTTATATTGTATGAATGAATAATAGAGAAATGAAGTAGAGATATGCTGTGACTAGCAAACTCAGACAGTTGAAGATACCCCTTGCCTATGAACCTGATGTACTCCAGGGGGCATCACGAGGCAGGCTCAATTGGTTAAGTTCATAGAAGTCCTTCTAGGACTGCCCATATGTGATTTCCTCAGCAACTGAGACTGAGTTTGTGAGACAGCAACAATCACTTCGTAGACATGTAGGCTTTCCCTGACACAGCAAATAAAATTCACATCCCATTCTGGTGTACCTAATTCAATCCAAGTAACCCCAATGGTATTTTCTCCTGGGGTTACATGAGATGTGAAGAGGTTTTCACGCAAAAGAAAAATTCATTTGAAGCTGCCTTTTTTACTTAACTCAAAATGAAAAGTTTGCATAGTTGGACAAGTAGCATATAGGCTGTACCTCTTGACTGCATGTCAAGCTGTCTAGAGAATGTGTATTCAACTAATTCTTTCTTGTGAGCACACAGAAATGTGTTTACTTAAGACACTATTCAGGTGAAGCTCAAAAAAACCCCATTCTTATATTTCATTTCACAAATACTATCTTTTGTCTTGCAATATGCTCTTGCAATATTGTTACATATAACCAAGATTTTTAAAATGACTTAAATTTATGTACTGGAAATATTTTGTAAGAATTTAGTTCATACTATTTTTATACCAGTCAATTTATTCTTTCTGTGTGTCATAGGTCTTTATTCTGCCTAAATTTCTTTTTAAAATCCTTGTTTAACTGAAAGGTATTCTCCTTTAAAATATATTTGTTTATAGTGAGGAAATAAATTCTTGCTGGATTTCCAATTTTAAGAATGTGACATAAGGCAGCTCTACCATCTGAATATATCTCAGAGATTATTCCCACAATCAAGAGAAAGAAACACACATGCAACATAGGAAAATTAAAGAAATTTGTAGAGACTTGGGAAAACAGCATGAAAAAAATATTCTTCATGCTATAGTCAAGAATATATCCATTAACTTTAAATCTAATAAATCAGGGCATTGAGGTGTTTCTTGCTAATTTCATGCTGCTAAATATTATAAGAACCAAGAAAATAATATAATCAACTATGATATTAGCAGTATGAGAAAAATAGAAAGGAATGGAAAGAGAACTAAAAGAAAGTAGGAGATGTTAATTTCTGGTGATCTCAGTGAGAAGATTCTATCCAAATAAAGAGATTAAATATATTTAGTAAATTATAGTTGTAGATATAACTTCTAAATGTTCTAAAACCAGAAAAAACCTCACAAATTATAAGGTCATCCCACAAACTCACAAATCATAAATAAAGGACACACCTTAAAATAAAACAAAGTGACTAAGAATGGAAAATAAAAAAGATGGAAAAATTATTTCAGGGAGTGAAGATGAAAGGAAAATAGTGGCCACAATTTCAGTATCAGAAGTAGAGAAAAAAATACTGAACAAGGTAAGTATGAACACATAAAATAATGAGCACAACCCAGAAAGGCTTTGTAACTTTCATCACTATCTAGGCACTGGTGATCTAATTTCAAGAAAAAACACTTAGGTTGGGGGAGAAATACTAAGCTGAAATACACTAAGCCTATTAATATATTAAGAACAGGAGGCTTTTGCTTTTTGTTTTTGACAAGTCAAATGCTGAAGAAATAGAGAAGCCCTAAGTAACCAAGAACATTAACATACATTGAACAAATACTTGGCCATAAAGAACATTCCAGTAAATTTCAAATACTTTGGGTACAGAAAACGTTCTGATGATACTTCTATTGACTAGATACTAATGAAAACGTTGGGGAATAAACCCCTATCTATTAAATATCAAATTGGAATTGCAAAAAAAATACAAAATAACCAAGTGAAAACAAATCAGAGCTTTGTATGTTCTGTAAGCAGTATGTAAAGAAAAGCCTTCAATAAGCTAAATAGAAATATTAAAAATTAATAGATAAAGCACTTAATTAAAGTGTTTTGAAACATAACAGAAAAATAAAAACAAAGCGCTACAAAGATAATAAAAAGCTGAAAACCAGACATTAATGAGTATAAAGGCAGAAAAATGGTAGAACTAATAAAATAATTTTCTTAAATATAGCCATATAATGGTGAAATTTATCAATTAATATAATGAGGAAAAAAAGAATGAGAACAAAAATAAATGACACAATGAGGAAATAGCATATATGGAGAAGAATTAAAGAAATCATGTATAAAAACTTCACTCAACTTCAAAAAAAATATTTGAAAATCATGATAAGATACAGTTTTCTAGAATATGTATTAAAATTGACACAAAAAGAGCAATTTCCAAGGAGGAAAAAATATTAACAAAATGTTTCCTTATCATTTCCCCTTAAGTATCAGAACCAGAGAGTTTAGTAAGAGAATTAAATAAAAACTAAAGAACAGAAAGGAAATAGCTATTTGAACTGCTGCAGGAGATGAGTAAACACAGTTTCTAATTCTTTTTGTACAGATGTAGGGTAATGTTGATCTTCTGATTAAAACAGGATACATATATAAAAACATTTATGGATGATAAATCAATAATCTGAAATAATAGCAGAGAGCACTTGTATAAGACTGCTTCATAGATTTTCAGTGTGGCTTAATACTATCTATTAATATGATTATCTCCACAGATACAGAAAAGACATTTTCAACAACCAAGATGAACAACTAAATTATAAATAAAAATGTAAAGAATACAGACATTTCCATTCTTTAATTTATACTTCAAGTAAAACAGGAACAGAGACAAACTAATCGGATGAAATACATACTTTTTCCTCAACTCAAAGACATTGAAAGTCTTTCTAAAATAATCAAGAATAAGATACAGATTTAACTATCACCATTATTATGTGGCATTGTTTTGGAAGCAGCAAATATATAATTGACAGGAGATAGAAGAGGGAAAAACTGGAAAGAAGGAGGAGAGAACTATAATTATTTGCAAATAATACAGTGCAATACCTAAATAACAGCAAATCAAAAACATTTTAAAGTCAGAGAATTTAATAAAGTTTCTGAAATAACATAAATAACATAAATCATTAACTTTTATGTATGAATAACATTCAGTAGAAAATATAATGAAAAAATTTTATTCTTATTAGTAACTTAATGTATAAAATGCCTGCAAATAAACTTAGAAAGAATAAATATTTAAGGCATTTTTAAATCCCTCAAAAACCCTTTAAATCATCCAATTTGCACAAAAGAAGATAAATAGAGACTGAACAGAAAGAATCAAAATTACAAAGAAGGAGATTTTTTTCTAAATTAGTATAAAGTGTAATAACAATGAAAATAAAGGGATTTGTGCGTGTGTGTGTCTGTGCGTCTGTGTGTGTCTGTGTGTGTGGTGGACACTTATTCAAACCCTACCAGCTGATGCTAATCTTTACATGGAAAAATATACATGTAAAAGTGGCACCGAAGTTTCTGAGTTGAATACTCTAATGGATATCAATATATATTTCATATACAGCATTTTAGTAATACATGAGTGATATGAAAAATAATGGAGCAGAATAGAAACTTCAGATATAAACTCAAGATACACTTGGAAACTTACTGTTCAGTAAAAATAACAGCATACCAATGGAAATTAATTTTATTTTTGAGCTCATGATGACTATTAATAAATGGATTATAACAATAAATTCCACATGGAAAAATATTTAAATATAAACATTAGAGAGGATATTTTATATTGTATCTTATATACAGGCATATAAATATGCATACATATATACATACGCAGATATACATGCATACCATGGTACACATATATACATAAATGTGTATATACAAATGTGTTTGTATGCATTTGTATGTGAAAAAGCTTATAACCTAAAAAACAGAAGGCCTAGGATGAATAAATTTTGTCCTCAAATGAAAAATCAGAACATAAATTATTGTTTCAGAAAAAAATTTCTGCTACACATGTAACAATAACAATTTAAATGATATAAATATGGTCTATAAATTAATATTTTTTAAACATATACTTGATAGAAATACATATATTGAATATGTGTATTGTTTAGGTATATATAGGTAATATACACCGTATTATTTTTTATTGTAGCAATTATTCTACACATTAAAATAGTTTATACTATGTATCAATTGCCCATTACACACCATGCTCTCCACCAAATCACCAAGTATTCTTCCCCATTGTCCAGTGAACTCCACCACCATTGGTCCCCACCCACCCATTTCCCTTTTGGTAACCTCAGTTCTGTTGCCAATGTTTCTGGGTTGGTTATGTTTCATCTGTTCTTTTGTTTTATCTATTCACATTCCACCTATGAATGAGATTATCAGGTATCTTTTTTCTTTTGACTTGTTTCACTTAGGATAGTCCCCTCTAGTTCCATCCATGTTGATTCAAATGACAGGATTACATCTCTTCGAAGGGCTGTGTAATATTCCACATCTTCTTTATCCATTCATCTGATGTTGGGCACCTAGGTAATTTTCAGTTCTTAGCTATTGTGAACAGGGCTGCAGTAAACATGGGGATACACACATCTCTGTGGATAGGTGCTTTTGTATCCTTTGGTTAGATGCCCAGAAGTGGAATGACAGGATCACATGGGATTTTTATCTTCAGTTTTTTGAGGAATCTCCAAACTGTTCTCCATAGGGGTTGTACCAATTTGCACTCTCACCAACAGTGCAAAAGTGTTCCCTTTTGTCCACATCTTCACCAGCATTTGCTGTTTCCAGACTTTTGGATAATAGTCAGTCTTTCTGGTATAAGGTGATATCTCGTTGTTGTTTTAATTTGCATTTCCCTGATAGCCAGTGAGTAGGAACACAATTTCATATGTCTGTTGGCCATCTGTGTATCCTCTTCTGAAAAGTGTCTCTCCAATTCCTCCTCCCATTTTTTGATAAGATTGCTTGTTCTTCTGTTGTTCAGTTTTATGAGTTCTTCATATATTTTAATTATTAAATCTTCGTTGGAAATATCGAATGCAACTATCTTCTCCCATTTAGTAGGTTTTCTTTTGGTTTTGGTGATGCTTTCTTTTGTTGTGAAGATGCTCCTTAGTTTGATGTAGTCCCAGTTGTTTATTTTTCTGTTTCCCTTGATGGTGGAGCTGAGTCTTCAAAGGCTTCTCTATGACTGACGTCATGGAAAGTCTTTCCTGTGATGTCTTCTAAGAGCTTTACAGTTTCTGGTATTATGTACAAGTGTCTAATCCATTTTGAGTTCATTTTTGTGAATGGTGTTAGAGAGCGGTCTAGCTTCATTCTTTTGCATGCGACTGTCCAGTTTTCCCAACTCCTTTGTTGAAGAGACTTTTCTTTTTTCATCATATGCTTTTGACTCCTTTGTCATAGATTGACCAACTGAATGGGAGTGGATTAGTTTCTGGTGATTCACTTCTATTCCACTGATCTGTGCCTCTGTTATTATTCCAGTACCATACTGCTTTGATCACTACTGCTTTGTAATATAGTTCAAAGTCTGGAAGTGTAATCCCTCCGGATTTGTTCTTTTTTCTAATGATTGCTTTAGCTATTTGGGGTCTTATGTTGTTTTATATAAATTTTAAGATTTTTTGTTCTATTTCCTGGAAATAAGTCTGTGAGATTTTAATGGGGATTGCATTAAACCTGTATATTGCTTTGGGTAAGGTGAACATTTTAATGATGTTGATTCTTCCCAGACATGAGCAGGGAATGACATTCGTTTCTTTGTGTCCTCCTCTATTTGTTTTAAGAAGGACTTGTAGTTTTTGTTATGTAGATCTTTTACTTCCTTTGTTAGGTTAATGTCCAGGTATTTCATTCATTTAACTTCTATTTTGAATGGTGTGATTTTTGTGATTTCATTTTCTTCTATCATATTGTTTGCATATAAAAATGCAACAAATTTCTGTTCATTGATTTTACAGTCTGCCACTTTACTGTATTTATTGATAAGTCATAGAAGTATTTTGATAGAGTTTTTGGGATTTTCAATATATGCAATCATGTCATCTGCAAATAATGAGAGTTTTACTTCCTCTTTTCCAATTTGGATTCCTTTTATTTCCTTTTCTTGCCTAATTGCTTTGACTAAGACCTCCAGTACAACCTTGCCTTGTTCCTGACCTAAGAGGAAATGCTTTCAGTTTTTCACCATTGACTGTGATGTTGGCTGTGCGTTTTTCATATATGGTCTTAATTATTTTGAGGTATGAACCTTCTATTCCCATTTTATGGAGGGTTTTTATCATAAATGGGTGTTGGATCTTGTCAAAAGCCTTCTCGGCATCTATTGATATGATCATGTGGTTTTCCTCTTTACTCTTGTTGATATGGTGTATGACATTAATAGATTTATGTATGTTGAACCATCCTTACATCCCTGGGATGAATCCCACTTGATAATGATGAATGATGTTTTTGATGCATTGCTGAAATTGTTTTGCTAATGTTTTGTTGAGAATTTTTGAACTATGTTCATTAGAAATGTTGGTCTGTTATTTTCTTTCTTGGTGACATCTCTGTCAGTTTTTGATATCAGTGTAATGATATAAAAAAAAAAGTATGATATCATCATAAAAAGTATTTGGGAGAATTACCTGTTCTTCAATATTTTGGAGAAATTTTAGAAGAATAGGTGTCAATTATTCTCTGAACGTTTGGTAGAACTCATTGGGAAGCCATTTGGTCCTGGGCTTTTATTTTTGTGGAGACCCTAGATACCTTCTTCAATTTCTTTGCTTGTGAATGTTCTATTCAGGTTTTCCTGTTCTTCTGGCTTCAGTCTTGGTAAGCTATACTTTTCTAGAAATCTATACTTGTCTTCAAGGTTGTACATTTTGGTGTTGTAGAACTGTTCATAGTAGTACTTTATGATATTTTGAATTTCTGTGGTACCTGTTGTAACTTCTCCCCCTTAACTTATGATTCTAGTTATGACAGTTTTCTCCCTTATTTTCTTGGTGAGTCTAGCCAATGCCTTGTCAATTTTCTTTATTTTTTCAAAGAACCAACTTTTGGTTTCATTAATCTTTTGTATTATCGTTTTATTTTCTATTTCATTTATTTCTGCTCGAATTTTGATTATTTCTTTCTTCTGCTGATTTTTGGCTTTGTTTTTCTTTCTCTAGTTGTTTTAAATGTAGAGTTAAGTTGTTTATCTAGAATTTTCTTATTTTTTTGAGATAGGCTTTGGATTGCGACGAACATTCCCCTTAGTACTTTCCCCTTAGTTTTTGCTGTATGTCACAGATTCTGGTAGCTTGTGTCTCCATTCTCATTTGTCTCTAAGTATTTTTAAAGTCCCTCTTTGAATTCCTCATTTACCCAAGTTTCTTTCAGGAACATATAGTTAAGTTTCCAATTAGTTTGGTGTCTTCCAGCTTTCTTTTTGTTATTGATTTCCAGTTTTAGATCATTATGGTCAGAGAAGATGCTGGCAAGACTTAAATCATTGTTAATTTATTAAGAGATCTTTTGTGTGCCAGCATATGATCTATGTTGAGAATGTTCCATGAGCACTTGAGAAGAAAGTGAAATCTGTATTCATTGGGTGAATGACCATTATATGTTTATTAGCTCTATCTGTTCCAGATGGTCATTTAAAATGGCTGTTTCCCTATTAACTTTCTACCTGGCTTGTCTGTCCACTGTTGTAAGTGGGATTTTGAAGTCCCCCACTATTATTGTGTTGTTGTCAATGTCTCTCTTCAGGTTTAATAATACCGCTTGATATATTTTGATGCTGCTTCGGTTGGTGTATATATGCTAATAAGCATTATGTCTTCCTGCTGGATTGATCCTTTAATCATTATATAGTATCCAGCTCTGTCTTTTGTTATGCTTTTTAAATGTAAGTCTGCTTTATCTGATATGAGTATAACTTCCTGCTCTTTTGAGGTTGCCATTCTACTGTAGGATTGTCTTCCAGGCATTGACTTTGAGTCTTTATTTATATTTTGGAAGAAGGTGGGTTTCCTGAATGCAGCAGAAGTTGGCTTATGCTTTTTAATTCATTCAGCCACGCCACTCTATGACATTTGGGATGAATATTGATATATAGCTGCCTGTTTTCATTCTATAATTAGTCTTTTGTATGTTGCTCCAGATGATGACTTTGTTCTTCTCTTTTCAGGCTTGATGGGTGCTGTTATTTGATTGATTTCTGATTTTGTTTTCTTCTTTGCTTTCTCCCTGGGGATGTATTTTGAATTATCCTGAAGTTACCATTCACAAATCTATGTTTACTACCTAATTCTATTGGAAGCATATTAGTCTTTCACTTGTTCTAACTATCCACATTTTTGTTCACTTCTCTTCCTTCCCACTTTTAATATTTGCTGTCATACTATTTTTCTGTGTGAAATCATTATGCTTTATAGAGAATCCTTTAATATTTTTTTCAAGACTGGTTTTGTGGTGATGAACTCCTTTAACTTTTACTTTTTAAAAGGTTTTTATCATTCCTTCAGTTCTGAATAATAATCTTGCTGGATATGGTATTTTAGGTTGAAAACACTTTTTTTTCAGCACTTTGAATATATTATGGCATTCCTTTCTGGCATGTAGAGTTTCATTTGAGTAATCCGCTGACAATCTTATAGGCACTCTTCTGTATGTGACACTTTTTTCTCTGGCTGTTTTTAATAGTCTTTCTTTATCTTGTATTTTTGACATTTTGATGATGATGTGTCTAGGTATATTTCTGTTTGGGTTTCTTTTATTAGGAACTCTTTTGAGCTACCTATATCTGGAAGCTTGCTTCAGTCTTCAAATTGGGGAAGTTCTCATCTATTATTTCTTCAAATCTGGTTTCTTCCCTCTTTCTCTCTTCCTCTGGGACCCCTATGATGCAAATGTTATTCCTTTTGATGTTGTCCTGGAGTTCTCCAATACTGTCTTCAATTCTTTGAGTTTGTTGGCTTTTTTTTTAACTCTCTTTGCTGGTTTTCTTGATTGAATTCTTCTGTCTTCTCTTCCAAATCATTGATTCTATTGGAAGCTTCATCCATCCTTTTGTTGAATCCCTCTGTTGAGTTTTTTAATTCAGCCATCGTGTCTGTTATCTGTTTGAAGTCTTGTTTTAATTCTTCTCTTTGCTTCCTGACATTCTTGCTTACTGCCTCTACTGATTTCTGGATTCCCATGAGTATGTTAATCACTGTTACCCTAAATTCCTCTTCAGGGAATTTACTACATCTGCTGTATTCAGATTTTCACCTGGGTTTTTGATTGGATCTATCATTTCACCTATATTTCTCTTGTGCCTTTGCTTTATTCGGCATTCTGCTTATATTTCTGAGACTTCAGTTTCCCCAGCATTGCTAGGTTTGACTTGCCCAGGATTGACAATCAAGCTGCAGTTTCACCTCTGCCAACATGGTGGCGCTAGTGGGTAGCATTCAGGTTTGGGACTGCCTTCTCATCGTAATTCTGGGAGCAGGATTTCAAGTAGGTGGTGCTTCCACTGGATGGACCCTAGACAATGGTGTGAAATGGCTGTGGGAGGGGTTTGAGCTCAATGGCTGATTTCTGGTTAGGGCTGCACCCAGCACAATTTCACTGCATGGGCTCCAGCTCAGTTTCCACTGTACTGGCTCTTTCACCCCCTCCCAAGTTGGCCCTCTGTGGTCCAAGTCTCAGCCCCACTGGGTCTGCCTCTCGCTGTCTCCACAGCTGGTCCCAATATCCCTAGCCTCCACCCCACTGTGCATCTGGAGTCTCCCAATTCCAAATCAGCAACTTAGCTGAGAACCCTGCAGGTGCTCTCACACACTGTTAGTCATCAGTTGTTCTATCACCAGCTGAAGTGCCAGTCATTTCTTGGTGTTTGTCTCAGGAAAATAGCTGATTTTTTTTGGTGTCTGTCTGGAACAACCTGAAAATACAGCCTATCCAGTCATCATTCAGAATTCTATCTCTGGCCATATGTTTTTTTATCTTTCCTTTTGTTGATGTAGTAAATCACATTTTTGACTTCTGTATGTTGAGCCATTATTACATTACAGGAGTAAATTCCACTTGATCTTGGTCTATGCTTTTTTTAATGTATTGTTGAACTTGGGTTGCTAGCATTCTGTTTGGGATTTTTGCATCAATATTTAGCAGAGTTAGTGAGCTATAGGGTTTTTTTTTTTAATGTGTGTGTGTGTGTGTTGTTGTTGGAATTAGAATAATTTTGGCTTCAAAAAATATGTTTGAAAAAGTTTCAAAAAACTTTTTTAGGATGAGTTTGAGAAAGATAATTACTCTTTGAAAGTTTAGTAGAATTCACGAGTAAAACCAGCTGGTCCTGGATATTTATTTAATGAGAGGCTTTTGATTACTATTTCTATTTCCATATTCATGATTGCTTGTCTCAATTTTTCTATTTCCTCTTGATTTAGTCTTAAAATTTAATGTTTCTAAGATTATTTTTTCATTTTATTTATCTTATCCTCTGTCATATAGATACCCACAATATTCTTTCTGATCCTTTACATTATCTATATTATCTGTTGTAATTTCTTTTTCATTTCTGATTTACATTCTTTTCTTTCTCTTTGTGAGTTTGTTTAAATATTTGTATAATTTATTTTTATATTTTCAAAAAACCAGCTCTTGTTTTCTTTTTATATTTTTTATTATGTCTTTTCTTGTATCAAATTTTTACACAACAGCATTTTTTCACAAAAATAGAACAAAATTGTTGGAGTCATTCGTAATGTCCATGCAAATGAGACTGATTAAATAAGTTGCAAAAATATGTGCAAGGCTGTTTAAAGCTTTTAAGTTAAGATAACTTATACATTTGAACTTACTGCTGCCAGTTTTTGTATGTACATCTTCTTTCCACACTTTGCTTTTATTTCTTTTACTCTTTCTCTTTTTTTCTATTAGGTTAATCTAGTATTGTCTATTACTCTCCCACCTGTAATCTAATGTGTGGTTGGATCCCAAGAACTCTTTCTTGGGAGGGACGATATGCCTTAGAACTAAAGCAAATCACCTATTATTACAATGTGATTAATAAGGGGAATCAATATAAGAATATGATTTAATTGACACAAAGTGGGGTATATGAACCACTAAAATAAGGTTCAGTAGACCATATTGAGAGCTACAGCATTAGGGTCCAGAAATTCCCTGGAGTCATCAGCAATCTTTAGGCTATTTTCAAATATGAATAAGATTAAAGGAACTCAGGGGCAAGGAGTTCAAAGTCTCTCATATTGTCTCTTTTTATTTCCTTTATTTATATTGCTTCAGAGGTGCATTATCAGAAAAACCTGTTAATTTGGGTCCTTGACCTTTGGGCACAGTGGTCCTTTTATCTCTTTGCTTGGCAGGCCTGTTTATCAATGCTCTTGGTAACAAGCGATTGGTTTTTATTTGTAATACTTGGAAAAAGTAACTATTTTAATAACACCCATTTTCTGATTAGTCAGGATCATTATAATATAAATATATATAATCCTTCCCTGCCTTCAGGAGTTTGGAAGTTACTCATTCTGTCTTTGTCTCTTTATTGGTTTCTCTTAAAATCTCCATCAGTCTAAGATGATCTTTCCCCTGTTTTACATACAAGTGTTTTAGAACACATGCCAGCAAACATATGACTTCCTCTTCTTCCTTTGGTCTGTTATAATTTTAAACATTCTAACGTTATACATCAGGTTGTTCTTTCTGTCTGTTCTTGGGCATCTATCGCCTTTGTGACAGTTGCTGATTAGACATCACATTTTCTCATATGTTTGGGAATCTAGGTTGTGAACTAATATGCAGGAGTTTGCATGTGCCTTGGGTTCTTCCTGTGTTCTCACAATGCAGTTTTGTATTGGATTCTGCAATGCTTTTGGGTTTCACCTGTCTCAGACAGATTTATGCTAATATTCAGTCTTAGGGTTCTAGTCTCACAGAGGCTAAACCACACTATCACATATGCAACTGGCTGGGATTCGATTTCATGCCTGACAATTTTTGCCTTTATCATCTGTAGTTCCAGGTGGATGGCAGGATTCTTTTGCTGCTGTCTTGTGCTATTGTATGGATTATTTTCTACTTCTTTTTAAAACTAAATCAAGGCAATCATTTGAGACCCCACCTATATGTAGAGTTTCTTGTATCAATTCCCTTTGCAAGAATGATCTGTCAGTCTTGGTAAAAATCTAAGCTAACTCTAAATCACAAAATGTATCACCTTTCTATATCATTGTAGATTATATCAATCTTCCTGCCCTCCATCTCCCTCCCTCCATCTCTCCTTTACTCCCTCTATCGACAGTAGTCTTTGACTCTGATTTTTTTGAAAGTCTCCATATGCTGATATATTGTCAAAAGATTTTTTTTCTAACAGAACATGCTTATGGCTCTATTATTTTCCCCCTAGTTTTGGTGTTCAAGTTTTCCTGTTTGTTGCAAGTGTTGTCTCTCCTTAATGATGATATGTTTCTTTCTATGGATAGTAGTTTTTGTTTGCTTTTTTTTTTAATGTGAACCCATATTTGGTGCACTTATTGTAGAACTCTCAGGAACTCAGAGTTGTGAATCACTCATATATGCGTGTGTGTATACATACATATATATATATATATATATATATATAGCATTCTTCCTTGATCCAGTTATTGTGTTACTTCTTCTACTCTTTTCTCTCAAACTATAGTTTATTATAAATTCACAACTCACTCTTTCCTGCAGTAGTGAGTGATTAGAGTTTTAATTGCTCTTTGTACTTCTCAATAGTCCCTGAAAATATCAAATCCCTTAAATTAAAGACAGAATTTTCTACTCCCAGTTTCATGGAAAGTGCAACACTGCCAATCTGTTAAATTTATTGAGAGGATTTTGTGATTTGTCTTATCCGTTTTCTCAAAAACTAAAGACCATGTCTTCTGTCCTGACATAAGCCCTAAACTACATTTCTCAAAGGCTTTATTCACATCTAGTCCCTCTTCAGTTCTGGCTTTAAGTTTGCATTTACTTCATAACTGTATTAAAGAGGTTTCCTTTCTTTTTTTTGAATAACTTGTTTGTATGTATTTTCAATTATATTTTTTCCAACATTTCTTTTAATTTGGAGGGGTTACCGAGGGTGTAATTTCTACCTTCCGAGGTGACTAGAAGTAAATTAAAGAGATGAAGGTCTTTTAAGGTGTAGAAGTGATAACACTCAATTTTCCTTAAGATATATTATGTGGGGACAGCATAGCTTAAAATCTGTGAGGCAGTATGCAAATATATGAGCAGGAAACTAACTGGAAAAACCTGTCATTTCTAAGAGCAAGGACCCCACAACTTGCGTTTAGAACTCAACCCTATCTACTCACTGTTTGTACTCCAGGTAACCTGGACAAACCCCCATCCCTCATATATATTCAAGAATCCATCTTGCCTAAGTGAGAAGCAGGCAGCATAGTATGTACACACACTTGTGCATTCCCTTGATGTAATTTTCCTGACCCACAGGGAGCTTCAATCCTCTGTTACTGCTTTAAATAAATTTGCTGTGTGTTCCTGACCAAAAGGCCTTCTCAACGAATTCTTTATTCTTTCTGGTTAGACCCAGCATCTAAGCATCTCATTGGGGTCTCAGCTCACCACTCCCCACATCAATACAAATTTTACTGCTTTCCTGAAATCTATTTTTAATCTCAAAATCCAGAATAAAATTAAGAGAAAGGAAACAGGAATATATACAAAGAACATATATCATATAAAAGTTTTTGGCTAGATTACTGTGCAATAATAATAAGGTATAAAATCTATTGTGAATGTAAGCTGGAAAACTTTATTTAGTGTCTACTATGTGCCAGGTCTTGTATTAATTCCACTAGGTTCAAAATACTGAAATAACTTGATAAGTATTGAACTTCCAATAATTTTTCGTGTTGAAATTCAATACCACACATCATTTAGCTTCATTTACTCCCATTTTAATGTTTATTCTGAAGTCTGAGACTCAGACATATTCTGAGAAATCCAACTATATATGTTATAATTCCTGCTGCAATATTACTTCACAAATGAGGGCTGTTTTCATAAATCCATTTTTACTTAAATCAATGTTTTTGTGACTGTAGACTGAGTACCCCTGAATAGAAGATATTGTCTCAAACATTCTCCAGGAGAAGAGAGAAGTATGTTTTCCCTTAAAAAGAGCTTGTACATACTTCGGTCAAACTTTAGAACACCCCACTGCCTTTCATATTTGTTTCAAGATGAGATCATTTTCATATTATTTTATGGGTTTTTTCTTTTTCTTATAATTTTTATTTATCTCATTTTAATTTTTTATCAATATTTAAGGCTATTTTATTTTTTAATCATTAAAATTTTGGCATCGGTCATTAAATCAAGCACACTAGAAAAAGTATGATCTGTGATTTTGTTTTAATTATCTTAAACCTTATGATTACATAATTTATAATTTTGCACTGGGTGGTATATTTCTACTTTAATAAACTGCCAAAAACACCATTACCAATTGCGTATATACAGTAGGTCCTCAGATGTATTTTTGGATAGTTATTTAAAAGACAATTCTGAATTACCTTAGTCTGACTTAGTAAAGAATCTACAAGTAAAGTTTGCTGCTACATCTTGTCATGCTGATTTTTAAAAATATCTGACTTTATAGAGCATCTGTGAGATGTGTGAAGTATTAAATTTCCTTTATTTGATATATCTAAACCACCCTAAAATGCCTCCTGTTAAGTAAAAGGCAACATTTTAGACACAGGGAATTTTCATTGGCATAGCTAAGACCAAAAAGATAAAGTGGACATTGCCAAGTTACCTTCAGCTCTTGCCTTTAGAAGACTAATGGACACAACTGGAAACACAGGAGATTCTTACTCTCTTCTAAAAGGAATTTCCTCAGTATTTAAATACATTACCACAGCCAGGTATATAAATCTAAATATAAAAACAGTATCATACAGATTTTGAGATGGCATTCACCATCTCTGTGAAAAGTTGAATGTTATAATTAATCACATATTTATCTTTAGAAAGGGAAAACAGTGATTACTCTTGCTGAACCAGAATAGCTATAAATATTCCAAGAGATAGTCGTATTTATTTAAACACAAACCAATTTTAATCAGGACTGTTGAAGAAAAATATTCTATCAGCCATCCGTGATGCGAATTCTGGTGTATGAGATCAATTTAAATATTATACTCATAAAAAAATGTCATGAGAGCTTTTCATGTAGAAAGTGAGTTTGGGAGATCTACAAAGTGGAGATGAATCTATACCCAAATTATCCAGGAATTTTTACACAGGTGCAAGAAACTTATGTCAAAATGACCACAAGATTGTTTAATAGGAGATGCACATATGTAACTCCATGTTTACTGCTAGAAACCAAGCCTTTGTGTAAAATCTTGAGTTTATGGGGAGAGAGAAGGGGTCGGGAAAGTTTGCAATGGTCTATCCTTTGCCTGAGTCTTTCCCCTCATTCCTGAACTGCAGGAGGCAGTCCCCATGAGCTTGCTGACTTCATCATTGGGAAATGTTTATTTGATGGTTGAGTTGCTGTGCTGGGTACTTCCTTTCCCATTTGCTATCATATTATTACATATACGCTGACCCTTTTTTCATTCCCTTTTCCCAGGGACAATACAATGATAAAGACATATTGGTACTTAAAAAAAAAGTCATGAGACATTTCTGGGCTGTAATAAAGAAGTGAGTGCCAAATATTATTCATTGTTAGCTTTTCTTGAGATAAACTATCAACACTGCCCTTTCTGCCTTCTTAATTGACAGAAAAGATAATTTTTGTTCCAGGGATGTACTTCTGAGTTTACTCCAAATGCCCATTAGTGTGTTTTCTCTCCTCCCTTTCATCCTTGTTGGCAAGAGAGAATCCCACAGCCTGATTTTTCTCCTAAACAGACTATGGTGATTTGGCCTAGTTTTGTGGTTGCCTCCCTTTGCCATGGACTAGCACTGGGCTCACTTCTGAACAAAAATCTTTTTGCCATTCTCCACATCACCCATTTTCAAATAGGTCTTTTTGTCATATATGACAGAATGGTTCGCCGAGATTTTTTTTTAAATTCCATCTTGGTACACAATCAGTTGAAAACAGATATTTTTTCACATCTCTTTGAGGGCAGGTAAGGAGATCAGTGCCCCCAATGACTGACTGACTTATTTCCAGAAAGTCTGAGGAAGGTTCTGTGATGAAGGGAAGCCTTGCAACTCCAGGAGTGTGGAAACGGGACAGGGGTAGAACAGAGTACTTCTGCCTGAATTTCTTCCTTACATAGCTGATGCTTTTGCCTTCCAGAAAGTTCAACCCATACACTGCCGCCAAAATCCAGCATAGACATTTCTTGAGGCCAATAGACAAGGTCAAGCTTGTCAATTTTTAAGCACTTGATGTAATCCTGTATCTAAAGTAAGATTTTCCTTTGTAGTTTTCTTTCCATGTCCGTTTTCCTTTTCACATCATTGCCTTTATTGTATAGCTTTCCTCCCCTCTTCCCTTTTATTTTTCTAGGCATAAAGTTATTGACAAACTTGGGAGAGGTGTTCAAAAGGAAATAACTAAGACAACCAAGGGTGTGGATTTATTTATGTGGGAAAACTGAGATTGCAAGGAGTGTTGTCACTTGAAACTGTCTAGAGAGGTTTAAGAAAAAGGCAGTTTTGTTGACAAACTTGCTTTATAGGATTTGTAATTTTAGGCAGATTAAACATCTATAATTTTCAGCAAGTCTTCAAACTTACATTTGTAATTCTTCCATGATTTTCTTAATTAGTTCTTTTTCAAAAGCACGCACTTCTCTGAAGTATGGAAGAAATGGGAGAATAGATCTCAACGAATGTGTATTTCACACCATACCCACTCTCAAAGGTTTAGTGCCATAAACCACTGTCATTTTTACTATGTCTATTCCTTTTTAAAACCCCTCTGCTAACCACAGTCTTGATTTCAGAGCTTAAGAGTATATTTTTGTGTTTTGTTAGTTCATTTTTCTTCTTTATAGTTCACTTATAAGTAAAACTATTCAGTATTTATTTGCTTTCTAATTTAGCTTAGTATAATCATCTCAAAGTAAATTCAAATTGCTGCAAAAGGCAAGATTTTACATTTTTATATATGAGTGATATTCCGCAATGTTACACACAGCACACACACCCTTACATTTCTTATCTTCTTTATTTGGTCATTGTAAATAGACATATAGTTGATTCCACATCTTGACTACTGGGAACTCTGCTGCTATGAACAAAGGAACACATTTATCATTTTGGCCTAGTGTGTTTATATTAACCAGATATATAACTAGAAGGGAATTACTGTCTCAAATGATAGCTCTATTTTCAACTTTTTGAGAATTTTTCATACTGTTTTTCATAGACATGGCACTAATTTATGTCCCCACCAACTGTATAAGAGAATTCCTTTTTCTCTATACCCTCTCCAAAACTTGTTGCTTCCAGACTTGAAAATTAGACTATTAAAATTCTGAGGAATATATCTATCTTTATTTTTGAGTTGAAACTGAGACCAACTGAAATTTGAGGGGTGGTGTGGGGAAGAGTTTCAACGTGGGGCAGGAGGGTGGTGGTGCCTATGTAACATCTCTGTTACCCCTATCAGGACAATTTTGAGATAATTTGTTGGGTGTGTATTTGCCTAACTTTAGCAAACTGTGATTGAAACTGGGGCAGAATTTCAAACTGACCAGGATGCCAGGATGACATTGCTAAAGTGGGACAACCCTGGTCAAACCTTGAACATATGGTAACCCTACTCAGGAACCAACAGAGGGATCAAGTTCCAGAGCCCTGAAGACAAGGGTTAGTCTAAAATATGGACTCATTTTGCATTCCACCTTCATCAGTCTGGTAGCTACCAAGAATAATACCACAAATCTTGATGTGTGGCAAACAAACGCTGTGCTGCCTCATGAATCAATTGCCTTTCTGAGTGTATTTGGGGAAAGCTTTGAGAATAAGTTGAGAAGAGAGTGTCTTTTCTATGAGACTGGGGAGATTCCATGAAAGAATCTGGATGTCAATAAGGAGACAATGGATCTGGCAGAGGAAGTGCTCCTGAGATTTTTAGGAAACTAAGGAAACAGAAGAAAAACTTGAAGAAGGGAAAGAAAGAGCTGGCTGAGATTACCCTGATGTCTTCAGAAAACAGCAGCAGTACTGGGAGGAGTATGAAGAGACAGATGAAAGACCTTGAAAGAAGAAAAAGAAAAGTCCTGAGGAGGTTCTTCAGAGAACAGAACGGAAGACCTGTCTCTATCTCCACACCCCATAAAAACAAAACTTTTTCCCAAGGAAAAGTTGATGTTGTGATCTTGAAGAGACAGTTGACAAAATCTTCCCAAGAGGAAGAATTCTTTCCCCAAAGAAGAGTCAATTAGTGATCAGCAAGAGGCAGAAAACAGAGTCTTCTCTATGAAAAGAAGGAAAACTCTTCAAGGAGGACCCTACAGTGTGGTGGACCTCAGAAGACTCAGCTGGTAGCAGGCACCACAGTTCCAGGAAAAGGAAAACATTCCAAAAATTATTCCTGGAATATTAAAATGGACATTACCCTTGGTGGGGCATACCCCATCATGACATTCCCAGCCCATCTCTTATTTAAAACAAATTCACAAAGAAAAAATGATTTTCCTTTGAAAGACATCACCAAAAAGTGAAAAAGTAAGCTAATGAATGGGAGAAAATATTCACAATACTTATTTCTGATAAAGAACTGATATCCAGAATATATAGAGAACTCAGTCATAAGATTAAGAGCTTGTTGGAAAGATAGTTAGATTTGAATACTTTCTCAGAAGATGAAAAAGTACATGTAAAGATACCTTAACATATTGTCATTGGGAAACACACAGTATATATGTGAAATGCTAATTTTGCTCATTAGACTGTCTAATATTAAAAAGACTATAAATATACCAACTGATGAAGAAGATTTGATATAACTGAAATGCACACATTTAATGGGAATATAAAATTACATAATCCCTTCTAGGTCATTAACCAAGAAAAATATATGCATGTCTACACAAACCTTTATTTGAAATATTTGAAAGCTAGAAACGACTCTGAAGCTCAAAACCAGGAACTAGAGAACCAAAATGTGCTATATCCATACAGTAAAATATTACTCAGTCATAAAAAAGAGCTATCTATGGATATATGCAAAAATCAGATGAATCAAAAATCTTTGAGATGGTGAAAAATGTTAGGAACAAACAATGTACATATGCTATGCTTCCAGATCCATTTATGGCTTTGGGAGGGATAGCAAAGGGACATGGAAAAACTTTTTGGGTGATGGATGCAAACATAATATTTTGTATTTTGGGACACCTCAGCGGAGTAGGGGTTGGGTCCAGCCCACATCCTAAGGTCCCAGTTCATGTCCTGGGAGCAGTGGAAGCAACCAAGATGAACAACTAAATAAAATTTAAAAAATGCCTCTTCTCTCTTCCTGCCTGCCTCTGCTCATCTTCATTCCTGCCTGCACCTTTTCTTGAAAAAAATGCTGTATTTTGATTGTGTCATATACATCTGTTAAGTCTCCTTGAATTACTCGTTTTAAATAGAAATTGTTTTTCTATATAAATTATACTTTAATAATGCTTATTTTAAAAATGACTCAGCAGTAGGACAAGAGAGGGGATCACAAGTTCTTACTACACAAGCAGACAATTTCTAATTAAGTGGAATTTCAAGTACAAATCACGTTTAAAAGTCAGTGAAATTGAAAAAAAGTATGGTATTCAAATTTGGAAAATGTTATTTAACTTCCAGGTTTCAGATGGAGATTTTTCTTTACCTCTCAAATATTTTTATATGTAACTATATCCTACAGTTTCTATTCCACATTTATATAAAACAGATTGAGTTTACTTATTTTATCTTTGGTCACTGATTTACTTTCTACAAAAGAACCTCCTCTTGAAGGACTGCTGACAATTCCAGATCTGTAAATGATTTTAATCTGGGCTTACAATTTCTGATATGAACAGTGAGAGACATAAAAAAACAACCAGGGAAGACAAGTAATTTTCCAAATACTTATGATCTTTATGCTTTAGACAAGGAAGATAAATAATATGTCATAAAGGGGAGACCAAGAGAAACAAGATATAAATATCTTAGAGAGCAAGTATTTTGAAACTTCTCCAGGGAATTGGATCAATAAGTGAGCAGTATTCATCAGTGGTCAAAAAGAGTTTTGGGCTCTGGGAATCTGGAGATGATCCAGACATAGGCCACCAGTTAAAAAAAGTTCTGTTTGCCTCTCAAGAATTCAACTCACATTAAGCACCACAAAAACTGAACATTTTGAACAGTCAGCCTTTAAACCTTAGAGTGTGTGTGTGCGTGTGAGTATTATGCGTATTTTAGGAGTTTTTGCTTCATCATTTCACTGCCCTTTTCCCATCTAACATGTCCCACTTCTTGGAAACTCTGTCTGATTTAAAACCTACTTCTATGTGAATGGCATTTAAACAGGAATGGTCAATTTCAAAATAACAGTTTTAATACAAATAGAGCAAGAGGGACAGGTAATATTTTATCACTGCTTCTAGTTCACACTCAGTTCATAAAACTACTTATGAAAGCCAGCCTCTTATGTCATTCGGACTCAATAGCCCTACTCACTGGGCAATCTTGAAAGAGTTGGGTTGAATAAATTAGGCAATGAAAAACCTTCCTGGGAATAATAGGGTCCCTGTATGAATTTGGGTAGCTTTGATAGGCAACACTTACAAGAGAACAGGAACTCCAATGTAAGTGAAGTGGGCCTGGCAGTCATGGCCATACAAAGCAAGCATAAGCATTGCTTTTCTAATCCAGGATTTTGTAATTTTGGGTCAATTAGTGGCTTAAATTTTGAGTATGTTTTTAGCATTGAGTTAGATGTTGATGCAGATTACAAAAGAATTACAAGGTGCAGCTTTTGCTATTAATGATCTCATGTGTTTGAAATAATAGTATACAAGAAATGTAGGCGTTTTAAAGCATAAATACAGGCATAAAGTCCTTCTGAGGGAGCTCATTGAATATTAAAAGTCAGTTAAGAGTTTATTGTTGAGTGAAAGTTTCAGTCATTTAGATCTTTTTAAGCTATGAATATAATTGATTTGATTCTACCAGGGGATCAAGGAAGTATATACATGTTATAGGTCTGGGAGGCCTTCCTTATGCAAAAAAAAAGTCTCCCAGACCTATAACATATTTATTTCCAAGTCATAAATTTTCCCTGGTCAGTCATAAAAAACACCATCAAAACTGATTGTTCCTCCAGCTAAGGAAAATAAAATATAGAATATTCCACGTACCTAGACATACTGTGAATCTGACCTTTTTGGAAAGAAACTAATTAATAGCTTCTTAATAGGTAGTGAATTTTTTAGAAGTGTTCATGTCATTCATGAATAAATTTGTTTTTTAACATATGCACATGAAAACTGAACATTTCAAGGCTTTGATTTTTTTTTTCAATGTTCTTGCTATTATGTTATTCCTTGGTTATATCTCAGAAAGTCTAGATTTTGACGATATGAGAAGCATTTTTTCTTCAGAAACCTCAGTATCACTTGTAGTTCTTTTAGGTAAGGACACTCTGCAAGGTGGGGCACTGCATGTTGAACTTATGCTGTTTCTCCCTCTTTTCCCTCCCTCCCTATATATATATAACCATATGTATTAAAGAAAAAATATCCTCTTTTGGCTTTTATAGTTCTTCCAAAACCCATCCACAATACTTCGCAATACCTCTTACCTTCATGCCTCCATCAAAGACTTTCTGTAACAGGATATATTTCCTTAAATATTACAGCTTTTATTATCTCTTAAGCCTTCCCCTTTGAAGTCATCCCATTTGATTATATGATTATACTCTGCTCCCTCTTTTTCACTTCTAAGAGCATTCTTCGATGTCTTTCTATCCATTCAAATATTTGGTCACCTTATGTGACTTCAGGCTCCATATGAATGACCAATGAGGTTGGTGATTATTCACTATGTTTCCTCACTATAGTCAAACATTCCCATAGTCACACTTGGACCCATAAGTGCTCCACAGCAAAACCTTCAGAATCTGTTTATTTACTCCCATTACTAACTTTCTATGGGGCAATTGAGAGATATTTATGTAAAAAGCCCTCAGTTTGATGAATCTTTTAGCTCTCTCATTTCTCTCACTTTTTCTTATATATCTTAGATATATATCATTGTCCATCATTTCAACAAACATTTTTTCAACACTAATTTCCTGGGTTTTCTGTCTTTTGGTCATTCACTTTTAGTTTCAAGTTGAATTTTTGTATGACTTTATCATTTCAGTCTGCTTTGCGTGAGAGAAATCACTGAATGGTAGAGTTTCTATATAAATTTGTTGACACTATTCTACTTATTGGTATAAAAATAATATTATATTGTCTCAAATACTCTCTTGGTAGACTATAATTTGCTGAGCATATAAATCAATCCGCAAAGGTAACACTGGAAGCATATGACAAGTGACAATTTTCCACAGCAACATCACATATGAAACCATATGCTCTTTCAACTCTGGATTTAATTCAGTTGTGGAAATATTATTTATGTCTGAAGAGTATCTTGTATAAAAATAATTGGTTCATTGAAAATAAAATTTTAAAGTAGTTCATATTTAATCAAAAGCAGAGGAACAAATATTATTCCATTTCAGTAAACCACCTAGGTTGGCAAGAATTTTCTGTACAGGCAAACACTAACAATCTGTGCGGTGATGCTACAACATAAACTGGCAAAACTTTAACACTGGGGGCAAGTGCCTACAAACAGGGGTTGATAGCTGGCAGTTAGCATTTCATTAGCTTAAGCATCAATGTAAAGAGGCAACATTCCAAGGTATAAATTATTTTTTAAAAGGCTGGAGAGTGCATCAGGACTGTGAAGAATTCACTACAAATGTGGTCCTCAAAACAAGTCCAGAACTCCGTACTCATTTCCTGCTCAGTTTAGTTAGCCTTACTCAGAGAAGCCTTCCTCGCCATTGTCATCACTGAGCTGTGATCACGTGCCAATCTCAGCCTTTTCCTTCCTATGTCTAATAATTATCATATATGTCTGTTGTTGTTTTCTGTTTGCTTACAGCCTTAAAAGGGATAATATGAGAATCAATTAAATAAAAAAAAAAAATATGAGGGGCAACATACAAACTCTTAGTGCCCTAAAGCAGTTAATTGAATACATGAGTGGACATGGAGAGGGAGAATTTGAGTCACTGGGCACAATATATTCAAAGGTCCTGAAGCAGGAAGTAGCATGGAATATTCAAGGAAATGAAGGATAACCAGAAAATAGAGAGAAATTGTTCCAGGTGCAACTTGTGAGATAAGCCAGGGACATACTCACTAAGGCATGATAAACATGGCAAATTTTGGATTGCATTCCTTAACACAATGGGAAGCTGTACTACAAAGGCATAAGCATAAGAAGAGGTACCAGAATGAAACTAATCATGCGCACTGCAAGGGTGTAGCCCCTTTGTGAGGTCTTTGTGCTACCCTTGTACTGTCCAGCTGTGACTATGGAATATACCATATCAACAACAGAAATCCTAGCAAATTACTCTTGTTTCTTTTGTGGCAAATAAGAGGCAAGCAGTTTAGTGCATTAAGTCCTATGACGGCCATCAGTCTAATGAGAACAACAAAAATCCCCATCCCCTTGTTTTTTCAATTAAATACTCACCTAGATTTTGCTGTGAAAGGATTGTAATTAAAATCCCAAATCAATTGACCTAAAGATAGTGAGGTCATCCAGGCTAGCCTGATCTTTGAAAAACAGTGTTCTCCTATTAATTATGGAACTGGGAAGTGAGAAAATTGAGGCATAAGAGGCATGTGACAGGAGTTTCTCTATTTTTAAGACTAATGAGAGACAGTATAGGGAAAATGAGGACATCTTGAGAACTATAAAGCAGGATTGCAGACTATCGTATACGTAAGAAATTAACTGGCCAAGCTTAAGCCATGTTAAAATAAGCCAATACCATCCAGGGATAGTGGGGAAGGGCTTACAGCCAAGACCCTTCCTTAGCAACTGAGTACTAAGTCACACCCCCAAAATTCCTGCAGTTTAAACCAGGCATACTGAGAAACGGATTGTGCTCTGTGGCAGAGGTCATGCCTCTAGCAGATTTCTTTTTTTCTTTTTTTTTTTTCTCTTTTTCTGTAGACTTCTTTTACACAAAGACTTGGTTACTCTGTCCTTCCTGTAATAAACTTGTCACATGGGGTTGGCCATTAGGCATCTCCGTGAATTCTTTCTGGACACACTCCAGTCCTCTTCAGTGTCTGAGCCCACGCATCAAGACAGGGTAGCACATGGCTAGAATCTGAGCGTGGCCTCTAGAAACTGAAAGTGGCATCCAGGTGACAGCTAACAAGATAATAGGCCCCTCACTCTGACAACCACAATTAAACGAATTCTGCCCAAATCCAGAATTATTAGAAGCATAATCTTCCTTAGAATTTCCAGATAGGTATGTTGTTTATTCAACACCCTCACGTCACACTATGAGGTCCTGAGAAGAAATCTCTGCCACACTATGCCCACATTCTGACTTATAGAACAGTGAACTAATAAAAGGATATTGTTTATGTAAGTTTGTGATAATTTGTTACCTAGCAATCTAATACTAATACACATCCTGAGTTGATGTCTCAGCTAGGCCATTTGCTTCATGTGTGACTTTAGGCAGGTTATTTTTCTACTCTGAGTCATTGTTCCTATTTCTGTAGAGTGATGATACCTCAGTTCTCACGGAGCTGTTGTACAGCTTAGTGAGATCACTTGTCTGAGCTTAGAACAGCATTGATGTTTAAGTGTAACTGAACTCAAGCCTGCTGCCCGCCATCTGAAAAGGCCAATGCCAATACGCAGGAAGACAAGTTGTTAGTGGAAGGAATTTCTTATTTTTCTGAGAGGAGCCAATGGAGGGAGTGGGAAACCTCTCTGTCTCATATTCACTTCCCTGAGGAAATGGTCTACAGAGATTAGATAGAGTACCTATACAGGTGGCAATATAAGAGGCAAGTCAGGTTTTCACAGTTGACAGTGATTGCAGACAGGGTGGCACCAGCAGGGGTCTGCTGACTTATCAGCCAATCCAAAGAGTACTTTTGTCTCAGTGAAGAAATCCGTTGTCTGTGTCTCTCCCAGGTTTAGTCAATCTGCAACTAAATTATATGTTAATTAAATCTCATAGATTCCTCAATTCTGCTGGAGGGCTAGGTCTGGGTCCCAATTTACTGCCCAGTTACAGAAGGCATTCAATTTTACTATAAAATGGTATTTACCCATTTTCCAGAAATTCAGCAAGTAAATAGAATCTATTTCTTTGGAAGAAAGATATTTATTAGTATATATTATATTTGTATACTCAGTAGATACAAAATTTATCTATGACATAACTAAGCATAAAAACTTTGCTTTTGTTGATTGACATTAGGACATTTATTCAGCAGGTATTTTAAAGCAAAGGATGTCACACCTATTTAACAAATTTGAAGTTTTATAATTTAAGGTCACAATTCACTTGTCTTCAGAAATGAAGTTAGAGTGGCTAAGTGCCCCTTGTGGTATTTTTCTATATTATGGTGAGTACAGTTTTTGATTTGTTTGCTTGTTGTTTCACGGAAATGATGCACCAAAGTACAGATTACAAAGAGACACAATGGTGACTAGAGCTTTGGTGAACCATCTAAAGACTGGAACTCCTGATATAATCATGCAGCAGATCAATTTCCTATCAGTATAATAGGATCTTGGGGCATCTATTTTCTATAAAGAATTTTGGTGGTGTGTAAGTTCAGCTAAATAGAAAGATGGTTTTGGAGTTTGACGCACCTGCTGTGTATAGCTTGGTATAACCCACACAGTGGACCAGTAATTTTTTCAAGTCCTCCGAATAGCTTATTTTGGAGAACAGGAATGATACTCTGAGAATATTTCAGTATTTCCATAATGTTGAGCAGAATGTTTTGTTCATTAAACATTTGTTGAATGGAGTGAGCCATCAACAGCCTTATGAGCCTGTCCTCCATATTTTTCTTTTATTCCTCTAACTCAGGAGGATCTCTATGGCAGATGATAAAAACTAGAAGCCTCTTCTCAGAAAAGTTGCTAAATGAAATGGCTGAAATAGAATATCTAGGATTATAAATTAAAAATGATTGCATTAATATGCAGTTCATTAAAACATTAAAAACATATCTGTGATACCCATGGGCTTGTGAACACCAATGTACTTTTTATTAAGATATTAAATAGCAGGATTATCTGAGAGGTCAATTCTTACATGCTTTTCAAAAGATTTGAAAAATTATATTAGCAACAACAAGATATCTTTACTAACAAGATGGTGTTTCTTTGACTATATTCAGATCCATAAAATGTCATAATCCTCTTCACAAACTTCTAGTGTCCCAATATACAAATGTGTGGACCCAGGTTAAGAACCACTGATCTAACCAGAACTAAGCCTGGATCTTCTAACCTGTGTCAGATCATAATAATCATAGTCTGGAAGTAAAGGGCACAACAGCACAGGTTTGCTAAATCAGCTAATTAACTGTCCAGTGGTGCTTCTGTCTACTGGAACAATATACAGAACAGTGTTCAGAAATCTACATTTTGTTTCCAAACAGAAAACATATGCTAGGTGAGTGGTGAAGGGTGCTAGATGCTACAGACATGGTCTGTAAGGAATTCAGAAATCAGAACTGGAAGACATACTAAGGTTGGTAGACCAGAAATATCTTTTGAACAGTAAATACTGATTTGGATTCACTTGCTGTGTCCTGGATGATGACTATACATACTACCTGGAACTTTTACATCTTGACAAATATTTGCTGACTGTCAGAAGCCAAGTAACAAAACTTACTAATAAGGTGACTTAAGAGGAAAACTAGTAAACAAATAGCCTTGCGATTAAAAAAAATTTGATTCTATTTCACAATCTCATTGTTCAAAAAACTAGAAGTTAATATAAATTATAGAGGAATAATAGATAATGAAAGCAATGGCCATTATAATTAAAGGAAAATTTAAAATAGCTCTCGAATGAAAATTATGTTTTTCAAGACCGAAGAAGCAAGTTAAAAATATGTGCTTGCATATTTCTTTTAAATAAAAGACTAATTTCATAATTGTGCAATATTTCAAATAGCAAGAGACTATCCAATGAATCTTTTAGCTATTTTTTTTAGGTCATAAAATGACTTTTAAAGCAAGACCAAGTTAAGAAACTATTCAACTGATGGGCAAATGGGTAAAGTATGCTTAATATTTGCTTCTATCTAAAGAAAAATAAAAGGAATATTTCAAAATCTGGATTATTTATTTTCATTGGAATCTGAAGTTTACATACAGTTGCTTGATTCCAAAATATACTGCTATATAAAAACATTTCCCACAATTTATCTTCTGAAAGGAGATACCTATGTAATGTTTAAATCACTTGTAATTTTTCATAGACAGAAAACATAAACACATTTAACTTCTACATTGCAGATACTGCTTTATGAGGAATAAAATGGGTCAACTTATCTACAGCTACTTCTCCTTAATAACGGGGCACCAAACAACATTCCTGAATCTTCAAATCCATACTCTTCTCTGAAGTACTTACCTTTAATTAAAGAGGGGGAAAAATTTGCCAGTTCCTTATCGTATTACACTTACATCTATTCACTTATAGAAGAACTTCTTTTCTGGTTAACTCTACTAAGAAAAATTCATAGTTATAATCATCTCTCTTGCCAGTTTCCCTGTTAATCAAAATAATTAGACATACTTTATTTGAATAGACCTTCAAGAGAAAAATAAGGTATTAATAGAAAAAAGGCCGCAGAGTAATGTTTTGTTTATAAAAACTGTTTTTCATTAGTTACCAGTAAAATGACAGGCTTGACAGTAAGGAAGAAAACTTAACAGACTTGTAGGTGTTGGGTAAGTTGTCATTCTTTGATCAAGATAATGATTTTAAACTTATTAACTCTGTGCCTTAATAATACCTCTCTGTGAAGGAAGGCATAGTCTAAGCTTCAAATCTGAAAGGAATTCATGACTTAGAAAATCAAACTGCTTATTTTACTGATTAACTGTCACTATGGTTAATGTGTTTTCTTCAGAAAGCCTTCCAGTCAGAGAACAGTGTGATCTCTATGCAACACAGGAATGTCTTCACTGGTTCTGTTATGACATGACATACACTTGTACAGCAGTCGTGATTTCAGAGTAACATCACATATGGCTCCTCAGTCTTAGTCTCTAGACTTTCTCATGTTCCACAATATGACTCTGAGCATTAAAACACATTTGGAAATATTGAGTGTACTGCATTCAATATTTCTCATGCTCTGCAATTCAATTTTGAGCATGAAATCAATTCTGGCAATATTGAATGGTTTGTATTTCCTTCTGAAAGTGTGTGAAGCATTACAAAGAAATAGATATGTATGGGCTATGGGTACAAATGGAAATCTATGCATAGTGTGTTTTCAATTATTGCAATTATTGTAAAGAGTGTTAAAATGTTTTCTTTTCTAGACTACAAAGAGGGAAACATGATGGAATTTCAGTTTGTAGACTGTCTATAAACACCGTACATCTTAACTGTTAGGGCAGAATGTTTGTCTCTTTTATCTTATGATATTTGTTTTTCTTTAAAAACATGGTTTGTGCAAAAGTATCTGGATTGGGTCTTGAAGAGTGGAAAAATGAAACAAACAAACAAAAACTTGTGGTAGTCAAAGTTGCAGTGTGTAAATTTAATTGCTAATGATATAATTTAGTTTCTTCTTTTTCAACAAGTAAACTTGCAAGTGGTAAGCTTTATTACTGTGGAAACTTGGCACATTTATGTTTGTTCATTTAATTTACCTTCCAATATCTGAATAGATATGAGCAATTGGACTTGGGTTTCTATTACATGAATGTCTATTCAAAAGTAATTTTAGCTCATGGAAGCTACTGCTGAAACCTGGCTGTAGACAAAAAGATATTGGTTTCTTGCTTTTATTATAAAAATATATCTTTGTTTAGATTTTTTTATAACAATTTCTTCTCATTTCTTTTGTACATAGCTATGTCTCTTAGTTTATTTCATAAACACACCTAACACTTCTAATTTTCTTATTTTGGATCATGTTATGACTAACGACTCTCTGTACATGAAGTGTATGATGCAGTGGAATAATTCAGGCTGCAACTTTTTTAGGAGGAAAATGACAAGCTCTGTTGATTTCTTTAATAGGCTTTCAAGCTTCTGGGTCTAAAATAAATACAAATCATCAAAGGGTATGAAGACCGTTAAGTTTTTGTACTTATAGATACCTGTAACTAACATGAAAATGTTGAAACTTCTTCAAAATCTAGGCTATTTATTTATTACTATTATTGCTGTTTTAAGGAAAGTTGCATGCTGTAATGAAGGCAAGTAGACAAGCAGTCGGGAAGAGAGAGGAGGATGAAGCACTTTATTTATTTTATTAGTTATTCATCTTGGTTGTTTCCCTGACCCTGGGACACAAACTCCAGATATGTGGACTATGCCAGTGGACTTAAATGCTAAGCTACTAGGACATGCCTGAGAAATTTTTCTATAATAATTTTTTAATGACTATGAACTATGCATCTGTACCATTTTGGCTTTTTTGGAGAAAATGAAGTATCCAACACCTTCACTCTATAGAATGAAGCACAGCTAACAATTCTATTTCCATCAAATACAGAACCCCTATTGATTCGAGATCAGTAGTTTCAACATTGGACAGATCTTGTATTCAAAGTTTGATCATTAACACTTAAGATTCTTTCGTTTTATTCTTTGGTCTTAAACTGTCCCACAAATCATGCAAGTTATTTGGCAGCTGTGTCAGGAAAGAAGACTAACCTATATATATTTTAAGTGGAAAATATCACCAGTAACAAAAGAAATGTTGAGAGGTCAGTAAATAGCATTTGCTTCACATATATTGGCTGGTACACAATGCACATGTTTATCGCAATACACTTTTTACCATCTGAAATTATTTTAAGCACTTTATACTAAACTTATGGATATAATAAACTCCACTATATAAAACAAAAGAAAAATGATTAATTAATTGCCCTTCTTTCCGCTAATAGAAAACATGTTAAGAAAACTGTTACAATTATATATAAAGCTTAATTGTAAGCTTCCCGTGAGCTAGGACCAAATATGAAGCACATGATCTTGCATGGATTTCACTGTAATAACAAAAGTAAGAATGTGTTTAATTAATGTTCTTTAAATGGCACCATGAACTCATTAATAGTTTAAAGAAACTTTAGTTAGAAAAGCTCTAAATGAAATCATTTCCATGAATGAAATATCAGACCTTACATTATTTATTTCAAAATGACTTTCAAAATGGCTTTATTCCTTAAAGGATATGACGCAGAAGAGTATGCAACTTTCTTGGACAGAGTATCTACTTCTAGGTATAGGTATAGTTATATATACATATATATATGTATGTATGTATGTATGTATGTATAGATCTCTATCTCACACACATACCTTCCTTCCTTCCTTCCTTCTTCTAATATAGCAAATATACAACATAATATATGCTATATGCATATATAACATAACATATATATAATATATAACATAATATATATGCTATATGCATATATAACATATGCTATATGCATATATAACATAAAATATATATAATATATAACATAATATATGCTATATGCATAACATATTCAATAAATGTCTAATATAGCAAACATATAACATAATATATGCTACATATACTCTGCATAGTTCTACTGTTATATTCATCTTGCAATGTACTGAAAACATTTTACAAAAATTATAGTTGGTTTGACTATGTTAATATAAACTGTTCAGAAAAGAATTCTCATGTCACATGAATGCTTCAGTTTTATCTGATATTTCAAAAATAGCACAGATACTAAATGATTAGTCACACACACACACATCCTCTGCTTTAAAAAAAATTCATGCTAGGCCACTAATTTTATGAAAGATCTACCTGAATACCTGTTTTGACTACCCGAAAGAAATATGAAGAAGACAATTGCTTTTACCACAGAAAATAAAGAGAAAATAGCACTCAATGAGTGTTTTGCAGCATCCAGCGTTGGGTAATAGCATTCCCAAAAGCAAGAGTGGCAGGTAATTTAGTTGACAGGCTATGTTAAATACAAAAGACTTTGAAAAGCTTTTTTGTAGAATCATTTATATCTGATATCATTTCAAAAACAGGATAGTTTGATACAATAGTTACTCATAGTCACATATACATATACATTCACACACAGATGTTTCCTGATTTTGAAAGGTTCATCCAATGATGTCTTACCTAATTCTTTGATAGGTACTCTTGGTAAAGTATCATGTCTTCTTTTTTCTCCTCCTTCCTTCCTTTCTCTCTCTCTTTCTTTCTTTACTATGCCACCAGGGTATACCATATATTTCTTTTCAAATATTAGATAAATTAATTTTAGGTGAGGTTCAGCTCATATCAACTATGGGGAACAAAAGCGGACATCACAGAAATAGTACTTTAAGATATTGTGCATTTGTTGTTCCATTTGAAATCACAATGGGTGATTCATAGACCTCTTAATTGTTCATACACTCTGGACATGTTATAATTTATCACCCCACATACAAGTGCTCAAAACTGCACCTAGATTCAATTATGTAATGAAATAAAAAGACAGTATTTACTAAGTTGTGGCAAAATGCCACATTTTAATCTTTATCCTACTTTATTAGAGTGATTTAGTCTAACTATAAATAATAGTGAACTGATGTATTAGAGAAGGTTTGATGTTAATATAGAACTTTGTTAAAAGTTGTTACAGCTTCTTTTAATTATTCTATGTAATATTATAATAAAATAATTGATTATTCAGCCATTATTTTAGTCTTGGCATTTCTAAATATTTTCCATTATTTCTAGGAATAATTTCCAAGTCTACTTTTATCAGTAATAGATTCTAGGCAAGATCACAGTTATCTTTTAATGATCTTTCTTATAAAAAAAATGTAAAAATTTTGACCGCTAACTTGAAGAGGATTATCTGCAGTCCCAGACAGATTTGGAATATAAAAATTCTGTTAAATGGTTCTGTTTCTACTTAGTCTATATTATATATCAGTGTTGTTTAATGGAGCAGTCACTCTTTACTTGTGGAGTAAGACTTTGTTCTTTGTGAGTATTAGAACTGAAGTGTTGGAAACATAAACCAGCATTCTCACTCGGCTGCTTTTGCTCAATTGTGACATTGCTTTAAGATTTGCCAAGGAAAAAAAGTATATTAATCCTAGGAAAATTGAGAATGTTTGTCAAGTTCCTAGTTATCATGAGTAAATCTCAGGATGTCTGTGAGACTGCATCTGTATCGAAACATTTTTCTGCTTAATTTTCTGACAGTCCTTAACGTCCATCCAGACTGTGTCTAATAGAAATGAAAGACCCAATCATCCTTTACATCCACATGGCTAGATGTGGAACTGGTTCTTCACCCAAACTCATCTGTCTATTTAAGAAGATTTGTTTTTAGGAGCCCCAAGAACCCTATAATGATAGAGATGCTGTCTTCGTCTTATTACCAACATTTATCACAAAGTTTTCAATGTTGGTAAACTCAGTAAACTATGTGCTACATAAATGGGAAGGTAACTTTGAATGGAGAATCTAATCATATCACACAATCTTTTATTCAAAAACATTTCTTATGTGCTTGCTCTGAGACAAGCTCTATACCAGGCACAGGACACACTTTGGAGGACAAAACAAATTTGATAATATCCCTGTTGCATAGTGCCTAACCGTCGCTTTCCCAAAGAGCCACTGAAGAATTCCAACCAAACTCAACAACCCCCTCTTTATCTTCCAAGGCCAACCAGAAAACTTATCTTTATCTTCCACATAGCTATGGATTTTCTTCTGCCCATTGCATAGACTGAAATACAATCTAGATATGGGCTGGGATGTGAACTTTAAACGGGAAAGAAATATTAGTATGGATTCAAAGGACTTTAGTACTATTGAATGCTCTGAAAGCTATTTTGCCAAATTAAGATCCCAGTAAGATGCTGTTTAGATGTTGTATCATTTAAGCTCCAGCACCAAGGGCAGAGCATGATCAGTTTAGCATGCTTTCAAGCAAGCAGTTAATTTTTCAGACACTCCAGCTCTGGCCAGTATCTCCTTTGTCCTTATTATTGTGTTCTAACCTATTGACTTCAGAATATCTTGAAATCAAGTTTCATGTATCTTCATTCCCTCAAAAATTATTTATGATCCCCCAATTCAATTGTTCCATATGGTTTGTGAATTAGAAATAAAAAAAGCCATGAGGAATTCGTTAAGATTTTTTTTATGCAACTAGAGATGTTGTAAATGCAATTGGCATTTTTATCAGTTATAAAAGTGTCCTGATTTGATTAAGTGAGTTAGGCTGATGTAGTTTTACTTAAATTTCCATTCTCCTGTCTTCATTTGCTTTCTTTAATTGCTGTTTATCAGGAGCATTCACAATTTGGCCAGACATTGTCAATTTACCAATCCCTCTTTAGTATAAGTGGATGTTGTGCTGGTTAAATGTTCAGTTTATATTAAAATATACAAAATTACAGGAACCAGTAAACTGTAATAGCACCTTTTAAAACTATTAAGAACAATTTTGTAAAAGTAAAAACAAAAATAATAACAATATGGACTAAAGCAAATAGTTTCATGGAGAAATTTTTAATTGCCAAAAGGAAAAACTTAGGCTATATCTTAAAATTAAGAATTAAATAAGCAAAGATTTATAGGTGCTAAGATTCTTGAGGAAAAATCGTTTTTGAAAAAAATGTGAACAACAGTTAACCACCTGGGACACTGCATTTTAAATTTGTTACTGGTAATACACAATGAAGATGATGTATCTTTGAAATAATACTTTAAGAAAATAATAAAGAATGTGGGGACCATTTTCTAGCTCACTCTTTCTTGACCTACTGTAATATTTCCGGAGATGGAGAATTGAGATTAAATAAGGCAGGTAACTGAAAAAAAAAAAGATACTATCTTAAAGAGGGAAAAATTTGGGAGGGCGGCAGTAAAATGGTAATTTGAAAACAATAATAAGGCACCAATTATGAATTCATCAAGTTTCTGTGTTTGTTCTACCTATTCTGAGTGCTTTAGAAAAATTCCAATGAAGACTATATGGAAGAAGAAAGTCAGAAATAAGTCCTTGCTTCTATTGATTTTTCTTTACATTTTACTGAAGGAACGTTGTATCATGATATCATATATGTTTAAGGAATATATCATCATTAATCAGCATCTATATATAATATATTAACTCACCACCATCAATTCAATTCTGTCCTTCAGGATATAATTAACCTCTTTAACCCTATTTGCTCACCTCTACCATTTCTTTTTTAGTAATCACTATTTTGATTCTATAAATAAGTAATCTACTTTTTGGTTATTATTGTTTTGGATTATTTGTTTGGTTTCTCAATACACTGCATATTATGGAAATCATGATTGTAAATATCATTCTGACTTACTTCATTAAGCATAAATTCCCTCTAGGTACATCCATGTTTTTGCAAATGACAGACTTTCATGCTATTTAATAGCTGAGTACCATTCCACTGTGCATCAATAGCACATCTTCCTTATCTAGTTAGTCATACATCACTGGACATTTAGGTTGTTTCTAGCTCTTGGATATTACATACAATGCTTCAATAAACATAGAGGTGCATATGTCTCTTTGAAATAGTGTTTTTGTGGGGAAGGAACAACTATAGCAAAAGACACCAAAGTAAAACTAAATAATCAGGCCTATATCAAATTAAAAGGCATTTACTCACACCCATTAAAACAAAAAGGCAGTTCTCCAAATTCAAGAATATAGCTACACATTATACATTTAGTAAGAACTTTCTCTCCAAAATCCATAAAGAGATCATACATCTCAGCAATGATAAAAAATTGAGTGACCCACTCACAATATGGGCAGAAGAACTAAACAGACACCTATCCAAAGAAGACATACAAATGGCCTATAGACACATGAAAAAATGCTCTATATCACTCATCTTCAGAGAAATGCAACTAAAAAACTCAATGACCTGCCTCCTCACACCACTGAGAGTGGTCTATATCAAAAAAACTAGAAACAAGTTTTAAAGGGGGTGTGGAAAAAAAGGAATCCTACAGGGTTGGTGAGAACTCAAATGAGTAAAACCTCTCTAGAAAAAGGATAGAGATTCCTCATAAAAATAAAGATGCAACTACTATTTGATTCAACAATCCCACTCCTAGGCATATACCCAAAGAATGAAAAATCTCTAATCAGGAAAAATATCTGCACTCTTACGTTCATAGCAGTGTAGTTCACAATAGCCAAGACATGGAAACAACCTAAATGGCCATCAACAGATAACTGGATAAAGAAGCTGAGTTTATAGGCTTTTATGTATTCTACCCTGAAATAAATTTAACCAGAGAAGTGAAAGAAAAAAACTGATGTAATTGTAAATGAGGTTGTTTTATTTATTCTCTGTTTTATTATTTGTGTATAAAAATGCAACAGATTTATGCATGTTATGTGACCTACCAGACTGTATTCATTATTACTTTTACTGAATCTTTAAGTTTCTCATCTATATATTATGTGATCTTCCAAATGAGAGCTTTGAGTCTTCCTTTCTAATTTGGAAGCCTTTTCAGAGTGTATCTTGTCTAATTGCACTAGCCAGCATAATATTGAATAGTACTGGCTAGAGTGGATGTTTTCGCTTTGTTACTAATCTTAGAGGAAAAGCTTTCAGTTTTTCCTCATTGAGCACGAGATTGGTTGTGGCTTTATCATATATAATCTTTATAATGTTGCAGTACATTCCATTTATGACCATTTTTGAAGAATTTTTAACATGAATCAGTGCTGAATTACAATGAATACTTTTTTCTGTGTCTATTGAGATGATCACATGATTTTTATCTTTCTGTTGATGTGGTTTGCTAAATTTATTGATTTACACATGTTGAATCATTCTTACATTCCGGGAATAAATTTGTCTTGATTGTGGTATATGATTCTTTTAATAAGTTGTTGAGACAGAGTAGTGGTTGGGCATAGTCTACATACATCCCAAGGTTCCAATTTAGTGTCTCTAGACTGACAAGACTGGCAGGAACAACCAAGATGAACTAAATAAAAATAAATAAAAAATGTTTCTTCTTCCTCTGTCCTCCTGCCTGCTGGCCTTTGCTTGCCTTCATTCCTGCCTTAACCTTCCCTTTAAAACAAGTTGTTGAATTTTGTTCAGTAGTATTTTGTTGAGGATTGTTGCATCAGTATTAGCCATATAATTTGGCCTGAAATTTTATTTTTTGGTGATGATCGTTGGGTTTTAAAATGAGAGTAATGTTAGTTTCATAAAAATATTTGGAAGTTTGCTTTCTTCAACTTTTTTGGAAAAGTTCAAAAAGAATTGATATTAGCTGTTCTTTGAAAGTTTGCTAGAATTCACAAGTGAAACCATATGGTCCTCAGCTTTTGTTTTTTGAGAGGTTTTCACTGCTATTTCAATTTCCTCACTCACTGTTCAGTTTTCTATCTTTTCCTGATTCAGTTTTGGAATGTTGAATATTTTTAAGAACTTGTCAATTTATTTAGATTTTCCCGTTTGTTACCCTAAAAGAGTTCACAATACTCTCACGATCCTTTCTATTTCTGTAGTTCTGTTATAACTTCCTGTCTTTAATTTCTTACTTGATTTATTTGTGTTTTCCTTCTGTTCTTCATTGTGAGTTTGGCTAAAGTTTTGTCTATTTTATTACCTCTTCAAAGAATAAGCTCTTGGTTTCACTGATTCTTTGAATAATTCTGTTGATCTTCATTTATTTATTTAAATGGTAATTTTTAATATTTTCTTCTTTCTACTGATTTTTGTTCTATTTTTCTTTTTTCCGTAAGCCTGGATTTTTCATTTGTGATTCTTCTTATTTCCTAAGGTGGGCCTGTGTTGCTCTAAATATCCCTTTTAATACTATTTTGTTGCATCTCAGAGTTTCTGGTAAGTTTTATCTTCATTTCATTTGACTTAAGGTTTCTTTTACTTTAATTTCACCTTTGATATCCTCATTGGTTCAATAGCTATTCAGGAACATATTGTTTGTTTTCCACACATTTGCTGTTTTTTTCCTTTTGCCTCTATTTTTTGACTTGTAGTTTTATGTTACTGCTATATTTAAAGATACTCAATATGTTTTTAACCTTTGTAAATATATTGAATTTGATTTATGTCCCAACATATAAACTATTCTTGAAAAAGTTCCATAAGTATTGAAAATATTGTGCAGTTGATTACTTGGAATGAAATGTAAAACTATCTCAGTTATTATAGTCAAAGAAAATTTCAAAAGATAAAAAATTGATAAACTGGACTACATATAAATTTAAAATTTTGCTCATCAAGAGACAGGAAAATTAAGAAACTTAAAAAACAAGGCATATACTTGGATAAAATATTTGCAAAGTAGATATCTGATAAAGTACTTTATGTAGAATGCAAAAGAACATTTACAGCTCAGTAATAAGAATATATACAATTTAAAAGGAGTCACATGTTTTGATAGACATTCACCAAGGAAGATATAGTAAAGGCAAATAACCAACTAAGGAAATAACATTATTAGTCACTAGAGAAATTAAAATTAAAACCATAGTACTAATAAAGAATAGAGTACTGTTACATGCAAGAATATGGATGAACACAGATATGTTAATTAGAAGTCTGACACAAAAGAAAACATACTATATTTTTTGTGTGTATTAAATTTTTAGAAAAGATAAATTTATAGAGACAGGAAACACAATTACAATTGGTTGAAGCTGATAGAAGGAGTAGGATATATTGTAAATGTGTAGAAGGAAATATTGGGTTGGTGGAAATGGCCTAAAATTTTATTATGGTGGCATTGTATATTATATAATTTTTAAAAACCTACCAATTGTTTCAATTACAATAATTACACCTTAATAAAAATACTTAAAACTTCCAGAGTATATGGAAGGCAAATGTCTACTAACAACCATGCTTGATACTCTGACTAAAGCAAACATTGATGCTTAGTAGGAATAAAACTGACTCTTATATGAAATGAATTTGAACTGCATAGATCCACTTACATGCAGTTTTTTTTCAATAAATATATTTGGAAGTTGTTTCAAATTAGTGATAATCTGAAAAAGCTCACAGACAAGTCCTACAGCCTAAAATATCGAAAAAATAAGAAAAAGTGTATCATAATTTATGAAATATAGAGATAATAATTCATTTTAACATTTATTATGAAAAGACAAATATATTACACAAAGTTAGAATTAATAAAGACATGCACATAAAGACAGATCATATATGATACCATTCACAATGGTGAGAAATGAAAGAAAATGTTATCAATAATGCTTTCAGTAAACAGTAAGCAGCTAAATTTTAGGGAGAGTCAAAGTTATATGTGGGATTTTTACCACTATGTCACACCCTTAATTCCTACATTATTCAAGAGTCAACAGTATAATACTAACACAAAAAGGTGAGTTATTTACTTTGTTCTGTACAAAGTCTGGGAATTTTATTATTTCCTAATAGATGACATAGTCTTAGTGGACTATTTTCATATAGAAACATCTAAGAAGTCTTATTTTTAACATAGTTTCAGTATAAATGTGTGTAATAGATGCAGCAATTTGTAAGATTAACGAATTGTTTTTCCTTCTTAATATCCTGCACCAAGGTCATTTGTGTCTAACAGAAACCATTACTGAAGCAGAATATCAACATCAAGTTGGCATAAGACCTTTCCTTTATTTCTGCACTTTAATCTACAACTAACAGCTCAACTACAGTGTAGCAATGTTTCTTCTCTTTATTACAGCTGGATGCAGGAGAAATTTACTTATCTATGTGTCTAAAAGTGGGTAGATTCTGTCTCCTAAAAAAAGGAGACAGGGAGCAGTGACAGGTAAACCACAAGCTCAATACGTGGCACGAGGGAGGGAAGAGCAGAGATGGCATAGATACCCATAGCATTGACTAAGATGACTCTGACGGTGACAGAGATGAGGTACATCACACAGGCTAGGACCCCAATGAGAAAGGTTGGGGGAAAAGTGCTTGCAATAACAACTCCTCTTCCCATCCCTTCTGCTACACTGATGCCCATAGCACAAAGGAAATCCGGCCTTGGACACCAAAGAGAAAGGGCAGCAGTAGGGTTGCATACTAAAGTTAAGCCTCTACTCACCTGCATATGGCATTTATTATTGCTACTACTACTAATAAATGCACGTAATTACTAAGCTGTTAAATAAGGTAACAAACAAATGAAATAACAAAATAAGAAACATGTTAGATACTCTAAACACACAGGCAGAGGAATACACCACCAAACACAGATTAACCATAAGTACCATTTTAAATGGGACTGTACTATTCATTTCATATTTCCAAACTGTCCCATTGTTTCTATGTATATATATATATATATATATACATATATATATATAAATTTTGTCCTATTTTTAATAAACCAAGCCTGTCTTTAATGTGGGACAAAGTGGGGAGCTCAGTTGCCTGAGGCGGGGGCAAAAGCAGGTGCCCTTTTTGCCCCACATTTAAGATGACCCTTGCCAGCACTGATTGCAGTGAGTTCTGCATGCTATTGCTGTTTCTGTCCTCTGGGAAGTAACAGGAACTATGAGGTAAGATTCTCCTTCACCTGGTGCCTCTTTCTTAAAGGGAGCAGAACACTGCAGTGTGGTTGAGCAGCAGGGAAGTACTATAGGGGTTTTCTCTGTAGCAGTTATCTCTAGCACTGTGAGGATTATTGTGTATTTCAGGCACTGGGTTGGTTAAAACAGCATGTGTTTTAGGCAAGACATTCAGAGTGGGACTTATAGGGGTGGCAAATTTGGTCTTCATTTAAGGTGCCAAAATTGTTGCACCAGTCCTGGCCTTTTGTATGAAATCTCATTGGCCTACACATTTTCACTTGATCACAGATGGACACTGCATACTACTTACTTGTTGCTGACATGGCTGCTCTGCTCCTGCTTGGATTGCTCCACCTCCTGTGCTCTTTTAATTGCAAGCACATAAACCCATCCTTTTTTGTCATTCCAATGTCCCATTTTTGTTGCAAGTAAATATGATCAGCCTAATCAAACATCATCAAAGACAAGACACCATAATATACAAAGAGAGAATAACAATTCTCCAGAAAGCAAACTTTGAAAAAAATAGAGTATTTGTCTTAGGAAAAGACACAGAATACTTTGATCTCAGAGATAGAGAATTCAAAATAACTGTCATCATGAAACTAAATGAGATACAAGAAAACTCATAAAGGTTATTCAATGAGCTCAGAAATAACTTTAATGAGCAGAAGGAGTACTTACAAAGGGATTAAATCTCTAAAAAATGACTAACTAGAAATTCTGGAATTGAACAATAAATAAGATAAAGATACTAGATAAAGCACTGAAAATAGAACAGATCATATGGAATAGAGAATTAGTGGAGTAAAAGACAGAACTCTAGAAACAATTTGGATGTAAAAGACAGAAATAATACTTTTTTTTAAAAAATAAATCATTTAAGAACTATCTACCTCCATTAGGAAAAGCAACATAAAGATAAAGAGAGGAAGAAAGGAGCAAAAAACTTAAAGAAATAATGGTTGAGAACTCTCCAGTTTTGGGAAATAACTTTCTATCTGAGTTCATGAAACTAATGGAATAAACATCTATCTGAATAAAAGACTACAATGAAATACATAACAATAAAGTTTGTCAAAAGTCAATGACAGAGGTGACAAATTGTTAGAATCTCAAACTTACCTCCTCTCCACAAGCATAACCAAAATTTTAGCCACTTAACATCTACAACCTTTGAAGAAGGAACAGGGACCACAATCTCCACAAAGCGAAAGAACATACTTTCATAAAAGGTAGGAGAAACCAGTCTCTGTTGGTACAATGCTGCTCTGTTCAGAGACCCTAGTACTTCAGGGGAAGATCAGTGATATGGACACACTCTCAGAGCTGAAGATTTTTCTCTTAAAGTGGGTGCTCCCATGCCTAAGAATTAACTTTCAGCCACAGACTTAAAATCCTTGGTGAGAGGTAAAAAGGATAGTCTCCTTCTAAGCTGCAACTTTGCATCTGTGCCTTGTGGGCATTAGAGACCACCATCACCAGGAAGTCCCACCACACTCCAAGGAAAAACACCAACCTCCTCTGCCATTAGCACATTTGTGCTAAACTTATTGTGCTCAGAGCTGCCTTTTTGCAGGTTACCAGAGATAGAGGTGCTCAGAGCTGCCTTTTTGAGGCTACCAGAGACAGACAGCCAGGATTATAATATCCCTGTGGATAGCTGAATGGTTTCTGTCAAAGAAAATTTAATTCTCCAGCTCTCTCAAGAAAGATAAATGGAGAAGTAGCTTCTGCCTGCCTGGGGATACTGCTAAATAACTTTGCTATCTGCTTGGTACTTCAACTTGTTTACTGCTTCCATCTGGGATCAACACTGCTTTAGAAAACAGAGGAATTTTCACAGAGAAGTGAGTTTTGCTGAGAGCAGTCCTCAGCTCTCTTTCTCTCTCTCCTACTATCTTTTGGGAAACTGAGGACTTCCTACAAACTGGACCCACAACTCTTGTGTCTCACTCACTGAGAATTGTTATTCATACTTATAACTCTGGGCGGAAAACCTCTTCATTCACTTCCAATCACTGCTCAATACTGGCTGAACTCTCAGGTGTCAAGACAGGGTAGATTCTAGACACCAACAATTCTAATAATACTAAAATCACACAACTAAAGGAAGCCCAGAATTCTAGACCAACACCTAGGTATATACTTTGTGAAGTGATACCCTAACACAAGGCCTGCACTTCAGGGAAGACTAATCCATAGAAATAAACAAAGAATGCCAGAAAGATTGAAGAGAGACATATTTTATATGAAATAATGGACCAAAAAAGACCTCAGGGAAAAATCTGAATTAGAGAATTACAAAAGCTACCTGATGAAGTCTTTAAAACTACCTAATGAAGACTTTAAAGCAACAGTCTGAATGATACTCAAGGAAATTAGAAAAATGATGAAGGAACAAAAAGAGAATACAAATGGAAAATATGAGGCTGTTTCAAACATAACTCATGGAGCTAAAGAACACAACAGAGGGGATCAAGAGAAGGCTGGAAGAAGACTGTATCAAGTCAGCAAGCTAGAAGATAGGATAGTGGAATGTACCCAAGCAGGCCAGCAAATAAAAAAGAGATTGAAAGGAAAAGAACACCATACAAAACTTATGGGATAACATCAAGAGAACACATTCAAATTATGGGGAGAGGAGGAAAAAGAAACAATATTTGAAGAAATAATAGCTAAGAATTTTCCTAACTTGAGAAAAGAAACAGACCTCCAGGAATCTCAGAATCCCGAAGAAACACAGCCAGCCAGACAGACAGACAGATAGACAGACAGACAGACAAAAACTCAAACAGACCTAACCAAGACATAATGTCATTAAAATGACAAAAGTGCAAGATAAAGAGAGAATCTAAAAAGCAGCCAGAAAGAAACTAGTTATATACAAAGGAGTCCAATTAATACTATTAGAAAATTTCTCAGTTGAAATGCTACAGGCCAGAAGAGAATGGTAGGATGCATTCATAGTGATGAAAGAATAGGGCTTCCAACCAAGAATACTTTCACCTGCTAGATTATTATCTAAAATAGAAGAAATTATAAAGAGCTTTACAAACAAACAACAGTCAAAGGGATTCATCACCATTAAACAAGCTTTGGTAGAAATACTAAAAGAAGCTCTATAAAATGAAAATTCTCTTAAAATTAGCAAGACATCAAAATACAGAATGTAAGGGGGAGAGTAAAAACGTGGGCTATTACAGGAGCTTGACTAAGTATCATTCAAGTTAAAAAAGGATATAAATAAACTTTTATGTAAACCCCAGGGTAACTTTAAAACATAAGCCCCTCTCCCCCCCAAAAAAAGAACATGAAAACCAAATACAACATAAATGCTTTCAAAGTACCAAAGAAGAGAAAGCAGAACAAAGGTATTAACTGCAGCAAAACTCAGAAATCAATGAACAAAATGGAAATAAACAACTACATATAATTTATCACCCTAAATATTAATAGATTGAACTCACTAATCAAACAGCATAGAGCAGCCAGTTGAATTTAAAGCATCAGATAAATTTCTACTGCATATAGGAAAAGTAATGTGCGTTTGAAAGACAAATATTGCCTCAAAGTTAATGGTTGGAAGACAGTCTTACAGTCAAATGGTAACTTTAAAAAAAGCATGAAAATTTATACTTATATCAGTTAGAATAAACTTAACTAAAAAAGGTATAAAAAGACAAGGTGGAAATTACATAATGAGTAAGGGGTCAATTTACCAGGACATAACTCTTATTAATGTATATGCACCAGATGAAGGGGCTTCAAAATATATGAAGCAATTATTAAAAAAACTAAAGAGAGATATTGACAGAAATAGTCATAGAAGATTTCAACACCCCACTTACAACAATGGAGACATGAGTCAGGCAGAAAATTAACAGGGAAACAACAGCTTTCAATGATCACTTAGAACAGATGGGTTTAATAGAAAGATACTGACCTCTTCATCCAACAATTTCAGAATTCACATTTTTCTAAAGTGCTCATGGAACATTCTCAGAGATAGAACAGGCGTTGGGAAACAAAACAAGTCTTCACCAAGCTACAAAGATTGAAATCATACCAAGAATGTTCTCCAATTACAATGGTGTAAAAGTAGAAATAAGTTACAAAAAAGCTGGGAAATTCCAGAATACATGGAGGCTAAAAAAAACATGCTACTGAATGGCTATTGGGTAAAAAAGAAAGAAAATGGAGAAATTTTACAAAAGACAAACAGAACGAAGATATGAGCTACAAGAACTTGTAGGATGCTGTAAAAACAGTACTAAAAGAAAAATTTATAGAAATTCAGGCCTAGCTCATGAAACAAGAAAAATCACAAATAAAAAATCTAATTCTTTATATGAAGCAACTAGAAAAAGAAGAACAACTGATAGCAAAAGACAGTAAAGAAGGAAATAATAAAAATTCGAGTAAGTATAAATTAAATAGAAATTAAGAAGGCAATTCAGAAAAATCTTTGAAACCAAAAAACTGGTTTCTTAAACAAATAAATAAAATTGACAAACCTCTGACTAGTCTTGCTAAGGAAAAAAAAGAGAAAATTCTAATAACTAGAATCATAAATGAAAGAAGATTAATTACAATATTTCCACATACAAAGCATCATAAGAGGTCACTATGAATAGCTATATGCAAATACATTAGATAAACTATAGGTTATGGATAGATTTTTTGGAACATATAGCCTAAGAAGACTGAATCAGGAAGAAATGGAAAACCTAAACAAACCTTTAACATGTAAAGAAACTGAAGAGTTAATCAAAAGTTTCCCCCCAAATAAAAGCCATGGACCCAATGACTAATTCTGAATTTTACCAAACTTTCACAGAATTAATACCTATTTTCAAACTTTTCCAAAAGATATTGAGGAACAGTGCACATTTCCAAACACTACTATGAGACCAATGTTGCACTGATACCAAAAGCAGAGAAGAACTTCACAAAGAAAGAAAATTACAGACCAGTATCTCTAATGAAAATAGAAGCACAAATCCTCAACAAAAATATTAGTCAACTGAATTCAACAATACATTCAAAGATCAGTTTTCATAATCAAGTGAGATTTAAACTGGGGATGCAAGGATAGTTCAATATATGCAAATTTATTAATGCAATATATCACATCAATAAAATCAAGGAAAAAAATCATATGACTATGTCAATCCATAAAGAGAAAACACTTGATAATATTTAGTACCCATTTATTATTAAAGACTATACCTAAAATTGGGATAGAAGAAACATACTTCAACATATAAAGACTATATATGAAAAACCCACAGTCAGACATCATATTCAATGATGAAAAATTGAAATGAATTCTCTAAAATCAGGAATAAGAAGACTTTCCACTCACCACTGCTATTTAATACTGTACTGGAGGTCCTAGTCAAAGGCAAGAAGAGGAATTAAAGGAATTTAAATTGACAAAGAGGAAGTAAAATTATTACTCTTTGCAGATGACATGATAATATTTGTGGAATACCTTAAAGATGCTATGAAAAAACTGCTAGAATTAATCAATAAATAATATAAAATAGCAGGTTACAAATCAATATGTAAAAATTTGGGTTTTTTTATATACAAAAAATTCACCAGAAGAGAATGAAATAAGGTAAACTATCCCATTTACAAAAGCAAAAAAAAGAAATATCTTGGAGTATTATTTTTATCTTAGCTTATATTTGACAAAGGAGGTTAAAGATTTGCATAATGATAAATATAAAACTTCGCAAAAATAAATAGAGAAAGACACAAAGAGATGAAAGATATTCTGTGTTCATGATTGAGAAGAATTTACATTGTTAAAATGGTCATCTTATCTGCAGCAATATATAGGTTTAGTGCAATCCCCACCAAAATCTGACAGATATTTTTCAAGAAAATAGAACAAAAAAATTTTAAATTCGTGTGGAATCAGAAAAGACCCCAAATAGTCAAATAATCATGAGAAAAATATCAGAAATGGAAATTTCACACTCGCAGATTCTGAGCTATACTGAAAAGTGGTAGTGCTCAAAATTGCATGGTACTGGAATAAAAACAGACACAACAAAATAAGATATATCACTAGAAAGAGACTCACACATATATATGGTTAGCTAATTTATGTGAAAAATGGATAGCTATGTTCAAATGAATAAATATAGACCATCCTAACACGATACACAAAAATCATTTCAAAATGTATTAGACTTGATGTAAGACTGCAAACCATAAAATATTTAGAAGAAAACAGACAATATGCTTGTCACATCAGTTGTAGAGAGATTTGAGGGACTCAACTACAGAAGCAAAGGAAACAAAACCAAAAATAAACAAATGGGACTACATAGAACTAGAAAGATTATACACAACAAAATAAATTATCACCAAAACAAAAAGACATCCTACTGAATGGGAGAATATATTTGCACGTGATACATCTGACAAGGTCATAATGTCCAAAATATGTAAAGAACTTACAAAACTAAACAACAGAAAAACAAACAACTAAATCAAAAAATAGAGATGATTAAAATAGATGTTTTTCAAAAAAATCAGATAGATGACAAACACATGAAAATTGTTCTTCCTCACTTTGAATCAAGGAAATGCAAATCAAAACAATAATGAGGTATCACCTTAAGTCTGTGAGAATGACTACTATCCAAAAGTCTGGAAATAATAAAGCTGATAAAGATGCTGTGAAAATGGAAAACTTTTACACTGTTAGTGGGAGTATATATTATTACAACTATTATGGAAAGCAGTTACGGTGATTCTTCAGAAAATTGAGAATAGAAATCCCTTAAGATTCCTTCATCCCACTTCTGCATGTTTACTAAAAAAAACACAAAACACTAATATGCAGAAATATATGCACATCCATATTATTGCATCATTATTTACAATAGCCAAGAATTGAAAACTGCCTAATCACCCATCATTGTATAAATAGATAAAGAAGTGATATACATACACAATGGAATACTATATTACCAAAAAATGTTGAGACCCTGTCATTTGTGACAATATGGATGGAACTTGCAGGGATTATTCTAAGTGAAATAAATTAGAGGGAGAAAGACAAATACTAGATAATCTCACTAACTCTTGTGATCATTTTAGTGATACAGATTCTTCCAAGCTGTGAGCAGGAGATGACTTTCCATTTCTTGTGTCCTAGGGAGGGCACATTATTGAATTTACTTTGCTAGTATTATGTTGAAGATTTTTTGCACCTATATTCATCAGAGATATTGGTATATAGCCTTAAAAATGAGTTTGAAAGTATTCCCTCTGAGGTTTTGGAAGAGCTTAATTAAAATTGGTATTAAATCTTCTTTGAATGTTTGCTAGAATTTTCTAGTAAAGTCATCTGATTCTGGGCTTTTTTTTTTTGGAGAGGCTTTGATTACTCTTTTAATATCTATTGACCTAGGTGATCATATACCATAATCACATACCATAGTTAAATACCATAATCATATACCAAAATCAAGTGGAATTTAGTCCACTTATGCATGGATGGTTCAACTCATACAAATCAACAAATGTGATACACTATATCAACAAAAGGAAGGATAAAAATCACATGATCATCGCAATGGATGCAGAAAAAACATTTGACAATAGAACATATATTTATGATAAAAGTTCAATGGTAGGGACACAGAAAAATATACCCCACATATGATATATAACTATATAATAAAAGTCACATATGACAAAGTCATAGCTTCTTTCTTATAGTATACAGAGAAATTAACTTAAAATAGATAAAAGATGTGAAGACCTGAAACCATAAACTATATAGAAGATAATACAGGCTCTGAGATCTACACTGTTCTAATGTGATTGTGGGTTTTATTTTTAAAGGCAAAGGAAACAAAACCCAAAACAAACAACTAGAACTGCATCAAACTAAAAAGCCTTTGCATAGTGAAATAAACCATCAGAAGATATTCACAAATCAAAGATTAAATATCCAAAGGAGTTAATATTCAAATATATATATATAAAGAACGCAAAACACAAAATAATGGAAAAACAAATAACCCAATTTAAAAAAAAAAGTAGAGAATCTGAATGGATACTTTTCCAAAAGAAGGCATACTGATGGTCAATAGGCATATGAAAGATGTTTACTATCACTTATCATTAAGTAATTTCAAATCAAAATTGCAATAAGATATCACCTCACATCTATGAGAATCACTGCTATCACAAAGACAAATAACAGTAAGCTCTAGTGATGATGTGACAAAAAGGGAAGCTTCATACACTGTTGGTGGGGACATAAATTGTTACAACTACTATGAAAAATAATATGGCAATTAATCAAAAATTAAAAATTAAAAACCATGTGATCAGCTATTCCACTCGAGTATTTATCTGAAAATTACAAAAACATTTATATAAAAAGTTACATGAACACTTAAATTCATTGCAATTTTAGTCAAAGACAAGACCAAGATATGGAACCAAACTAAATGACTAAAGATAAAAGGATAAACAAAATATGATATGATATATGATATGATATGATATGACATGATGTGATTGATATGATATACACACAAACACTGAATGGACTACTAAGCTATAAAAAGATAAAATATTGCTATTTGGAGAAGCATGGATGAACCTAAAGGGTGTTGTGCTTGGTGAAGTAAGTCAGACAAAGAAGGACAAATGCCATATGATTCTACTTATAAGTGGAAGATAAAGGAATAAAACCAGACAAAAGCAAACTTTCAGATTATGAGAACAAACCAAAGGAAAGGGATGGAAGGACAAGTGAATACAATGGGAAAAAGGTGTCAATTTTATGGTGGTATATGGAAATGAAATTTTGTACACTTAAACTATAACATATACAAGTATCAAGTTATAATACTAGATACACCTGAAAATTATAGGTAATAAGCCAATGTTACTTTAATACAAATTTTTAAAAAAGCAATCATCACTCAAGTGTTATGTACCTATTACCTGCACATCAATTGCTGAAGAATCTTAAAGACTGTTAAGGACCAAGATCCATGTTTTAGAAATAAAATATATCATAATAAAGATTAAGCAAACAGAAAAGTGTTTTTAATCTTCTTCAGACATACATTTTCTTTTTGACTTGTTCCAATAGAGAAATTGTCAAAGCAGTGAGGAATGGAAGGAGAGGGGGGAAAGGGATTGTATTTAATGTTCAACAATAAGGAATTGATTTATTTTAAGATCTTTCATTACTGATTTCTTGACATGTTGCTTGATTTAAAACAAACTATCTCCATTTAAAAACATCAGACAATTGTTTTGTCATACCCTTTATCAAAAGTTCTGTTATCTTTTATTTGGTTTTAACTAGCCAAGGTCTATTAAAATTATGTTTAACTCAGTATTAGTGGAGATTACAACGTTTGTGGGGAAAACGCATATATGTTACTTTTGTTTAATGCATATCTTTCTCTGATTAAGGGAAAAATAGTATCAGCATGAGAAAATCTTTTGCCAACAGAAACCATTAAAAAAAGAATGAAATGACTTTCTTATGAAAATGTTTCAGCGTCGAGAAACAGCCTGATGCATATTTTACAGAAGGGACGATTAAAGTAATAGAGCATGAGTTCCAGGTCTATGGTTGAAAGTTCACAGCAGAGAATGTTCACATTTAAAAGTTATGCTCAAAATTATCAGTAATATTCATAGAATGTGGCAATACAAGCATTTTCATAGGATAGATTCAGTTTCTTGGAAGAAGTTAAGTATTGCTTCAGTGAGAATGTATGTAAATAGGACCTGGAAGCTAAGATGTGCAACTCTGTAGGGGTATTTAATGATAACATCATTCAGTATTTCCATAATCAAGCTTAGAATTGATTTGAGCTTCATTTGAAAAGTTATTTATTTTCTCTAGAGACTATTAAAGCAATATAAGTACATTTATGTAAATTATTATTGTTTTTATAATCATTTTCAATGAAATTATCATTTTAATTAGCATTTTCAATAACTTATTTTGGAGTATAATCATTGTTGGAATTGTCATCAAAATTATATCGTTATCATGTGTAACAAGATGTGGCATCTCAGATAAACCTATGGAGCAATTACTTTGATTAATTATGAGCACTTAAATACAGATTTCTTCAGAACATTGTTAGATTCCAAAAGATTACTACATTTTAATTTCTTGTGTTGCTGAAAAGTACAGTGCAACCATAACAACTTCCTCATTTCCAAAATGTATCTATAACCTCCCCTCCATTTTTTACTAAATCAAATTGACTTTTGCTCTCTTAACATATGATGAATTATATTAAGCATAGAAGTTAAGAAAGGATATGCACAGCATTTAATTTTAAATGAATCCATGTGGTTTTCTTTTTTTTTCATTGCATTCTACTTGGTTCTGATCTATCAGCCCTCCAAAAAAACATATTACAATTACATTTGCACATTAAAAAGTTCAAAATTATGATGCATTTAGTAGGGTTAGTTCACTGTGGCATAGTTCGCATATATTCCAAGGTCCCCAGTTTAAGACCTGGGTCTGGGGAAAACAACTAGTATGAAAAACTAAATAAAATAAATAAAATGCTTCTTCCTCCTTTCTCTTCCTCCCTCCTTATTCACATTCATTGCTGACCTCTCCTTTTAAAAAAATCAAAATTACATGTAGGGTAGGTTGTACAGAAGTATTTTTAAACACAGTTAAGAAAACATTTCAATTCCTGCTAAAACTGTTTCCAAACATTCATTATTAGATTGAAACATGCCACCCAGTCTTAGAAACCATTCTCTTCCAAGGATCAGAGTTCATGAAGTCAGAAGAAGGGTGGGGAAGATTCAAGGAAGCATGAATACAATTTTTATGAAATTTATTTCTAGGAAAAGACTGTTCCTTTAATTTCCAAAAACATCTACTGCACATTGTAGATTTTTTTATGTATTAGGTGAAGTTAGAATAATTAAGATAAAGCATATTTTCTAGATTGGAATTAATTACATCTGAAAGTCTGATTCATGAACAATAAACATCTTACATGAAAGCACAAAGAATTCTGAAATGTTCAAAATTGAATTTCACTACACAGCAATGGAAATACAATTTGGTGAAAAGAAATTGAAAATAATATAGAATATCAGGCAGGTTTTCTGGCTTCATCTAAACTTTCTCTTTGGTCTCTAAAATGTTAACTAATATAGAGCTGACTGGCTAAGCTGGGGTGTTCTGTTTTATGACCTTTACTAAGCTGACAGCAAAAAGAAAAAAAAAATGGCAGTTCGTTCAACATTACACTCTAATAGTTTAAGGGAAGTTGGTAATTGCTTTGCAGTATTAAAGATAAAGATGACATATTTTAAATCTAAGATTTATTCTTTCTAGGTTATGATAGATTTTGCCCAGAGGTAGGCTTTTTAAGAATTACGAGAGCTGTATTTTGTAATTTTGCCAGGAATGTACTTGTGAACATAAATTGAAAGAGATGGGATGATAGGACAGTGTGCGTATTTTAGGAGAGAATAAAATGGAAGTATGTGGTATCTGTTTTCATCAGAGTACCATGCTTCATCTAGTGAACAATTTTTAGATACATTTTGCAACCAATAATCTTCATTCTCCTGGAAAATAAAATTAAAATTGGCTATGTCCTGATAATATTTTAAACTCATAAAGGATACTGTCTTGGATGGCCTTGTTAGATTGTTAATGAAAAGGAATTAGAAACAGAATGAAAGAATGGGAGAGATGAGTGTTAGGACTGGAAATATGGTACTTTAGGTGTTTTATCAATCAGGATGGACTAGGTTATGCTTTGGAAATAAAAGAAAACAAAACAACAATCAATATTTAGCACAACAAAAGTTTGTTTCTCATATGCATTATTTATCTAATGTGGGTCAATAGGCAGGTCTACTCATCTTGGTTACTCAAGGACCTAGACTGACAAGGCTCCATCCTGACATGTCTCCTCTACCATGGTGGAAATGGGAATCTTTAATTGACTCTATATCCTGCCTGGATTTTATGACCAAAGCAAGTGAATTGGCCAAGTTTAACTTCAACAAAAAAGCAAGAGCAGTACAGTTGTGTCCTACACCCGAGTCAGAAATATGTGATAAATAACACCATTACTTGAATGATATTATAAATGATATCAAAGTATAATTTATTAGAGACCTAATTCATCACATCTTAGAGAGACAATCAATTTTATTCCCATGACTTCCCATATATTCTGTTTGTTAGACAAAGAAACAATATTATGAACTGCAAGTTCCTCTATGGTACATAACATTTTCAATAAGTTTTTATCATCAGGAGTTGTTTTTATGTCTAATTGAAGAGAAGAAAGTGATTACAAAAGAGACTGGTCTTGCCCTAACTAATACTTTCATTAAAATATGGGAATAGATCAGAGGCACATATCTCAGAAGGCATGAGAAGGCACTTCATCATTTTGCCTTACACAGAACATTCTTATGGAATATGTTATTATTCTTATTATGTTAAAAGTGGTGACTTTGAGTCAGGTCTTAATACTTAAAACTAACCTAAATTATAATTAACACAGATTTTACATTTTTGGCTGCATCTATTTTTAAATATCATTGTGCATCCCTATTGTAGGTCACTGAATATGGCCTGTAAGAAGTCATTGCTCCATAGATATGCATTTACTGTGAAATCCAAAGCACGGTAACTAAAGGTCAAGGTGAGAGTACTGATATTTTAACACTAATTAAAATTACTGTATTTTTCACCCCAATTGTTAAGATACTTGGCATAAAAGATAAATATGTCATTTCTATGCATAAGGTATAGTCTAGAAAATATAATCTTTGTAGATCCTTAACAAAGATTTGAAAATTAATGTAAAAAGAGTTAATGTTCTGAAACATTCTCTTATCTGACAAAATGTAGTATTTGAAAGTATGTGATAATCTCTGCAAGTAAGTGTCTAATACATAACTAATGTGTCAGCATTCTAAGAAAAGTAAAATGCAGAGAACATATTTCTTTTTGCTACTAGGTCAATAGGTCAACATTAAAAGAAAATCTAAGGTCAATTATTCCACAAATATTCACAGTAGTGTTGTGGCATTTAGGTAGAAGATTCAAATTTACCACAGCCACATCAGTATTTAAAAAAAAAAAAAAAAAAAAACTACAGAAGCTAAAAAGAAGAAAAGGGGCTCAAGAAAGTTTTTTTTTTTTAAGTCAGAAACAAGTCAAGAATGTATCATTTAGTGATACAGAATAGCAGGGTATTTCAGTGTTTTTATAGTAGATTTGTAAAAAAATCACAAGTCCCCATATGTTAAACTAGAAACTGAACAGGAAACACATTTTCTTTTGGTATGGAGCAAAAGAGTCCCCAGGTTAAGATTTTAAAATCCCCAATACAGTTTTGGTTTTACAGTGGTTTGCAAAGTTATTTGCATACACACACTGAGTTAATGGTGGCATGTTTTACTTGAAAAAATGGAGAAAAACAAGCATAATAGAAAGTATAAATCACTCATAGTCCTTCAAAATTTATGTGGACTTTGGAGTAGAAGCACCTTTGTCCTGTTTAATCCTAATATTTTTCTCTTCTGTACTTATACAAACACACAAGTAAGTATATAAATTTTAAAAAGAGAAAGAGCATGCTGTGCACAGATTTTTTTAAAGTTTCTATTTAATATAAAATATACCTTTTAGGTGCATACATCTGAAGTTATCTTACTGAGATAACTATTTGTATATCTCTGTACTGTGTTCCCTAATTTATTTAATTTCCCTATCGATGCATAAGATTGTGGTTTGTAATTTTATATCATAACAAATAAAGTTGGAGTTCCTTTTAAAGTACTGTGAATATTTTATAAATAGAATTCGAAATTATTAAAAAATTACAAAAATGTACTAATTATAAGAATTGTGGAATAAATAGAAAACAGAGAAGAGACAAAAAGAAACACCTTTGCTTTTTCACAATCAGCTGGAGAACTCAGTTAAGATTGCTTTCTAGAATGCCATCTTCAGAATATCTACATATGATATTATTGAGGAACAAAGTGATACATCCTAGCATTATGGCAGTGGTCTTCTGGAATCTTAAATATGTATCTTAATTCAGGTTTCAATGAACACTTTCAAGTATCACATGGCTTGATGGTGAGCATAAGTGAGAGATGTTAATTAGGTGGACTATGGTCACAGTGAGCAGTTAAGTCTACTAGATGCCAATATAAGATTTCTGTTTGATTATGAACACGAAGAAAATATCTCATGTATAGATGCTACTAGAGAAAACACACAATTTAAATTTTCGTGTGTAACATACACACCTAGATGATATGCACTTAGCTGTTAATTAACTAAAGTTTTCTTGCAGAGACTGAGTTAATTTATATGGAATTATTATTTTCTATGAAATTTCTTTCTCCAATAATTTAAAAAACAAAACAAAACTCAAGGTAAAACATAACTGAAGAATGGAGAAAATTATTTACAAATTTATAGGCATATTCTATGATCAAATCTGGAAAAGATCAAAACAAATATATATTTATTATGCATGCATGCATGTATATGCACACATATACGTACATATACATATTCAAGTCTTTCCCAACTCTGCATTTTATTTTAAACAGATTCTGGACCTTTAATTTAATTTTTTGAATTATTGAAATATAACTAGTTTAAAGCATTATCTAGGTTTCTGGGATATTTTACATCTATCTCACCCTCACTTAATCTTTTTTTATTATGACTGTGATATGTATGATACTTCTAACTTTTAAATTGATAGTTTTTAGCCTCATATGTTTCTTATGTCATTAATTTTATTGTTTTGAAGGATTTGGGTGGTTTTGCCAATATACTTAGCTAAAAACATTAAGAAATTGAAAAATTATTTTTAGTCTGCTTTCAAGTAAATAGTTAAATCTTAATCATATCATCTAGTAGAAACTATCAGGTTTCTATAGGATATGTTAGCTTCTTAGTAGGCTGCTCATATTTCCTTGCCACAAAAACGGGACATTGGGGTGGCAAAATGGAACAGGGTTGTACACCAGAGACTAAGGGGAAGGGAGGAGGCAAAGGAATCCTATCAAGAGCGGAGCAACCAGGCCAGGAAGAAGTAAGTATTATGCTCTGGTGATTCACGACAGCACAGTAACGATGTGCGGTCCTGTAGGACTCTACAAGTGGCCAGAGCCAGTGCAGGGAATTTTTGCACCTTGGGTGAAAATCAAAGGTGGTTCCTTTATAAGACGCACTCTAAATACCCCGCCCAAAACACATGCTTCTTTAACTACTCCAGTGCCAAAAATGCCCCAACAACCCCCACAGTGCCAGAGCTAACTCTCACAGTGCCGTGGAAAACCTCCACAATGCCAGAAATAACCCCTTAGTATTTACTTGCTGCTGGAGCACCTATTGTGTTTTGCTTCTTTTAAAGAAACAGGAGCAAGCAAGGTGAGGGCAGGGGGCAGGGGTGATGTAGGGGGAAATAATAGTAGCAGCAGTGGCCCCCTGTAGTCAGTGCCTGTAGGAGCCTAGGGCAAAAGGGGCAGCTGCTTTTGGGATCCATCAACAGACAGGGTCCGGGGCAACTCATCTGTCCCTTTTGCCGTGTGTTAAAGCCAGTCCTGGTTTATTAAAAATGGAACAAAATTCACTTTTAGATTAAAACAATATGATGGTCAGGAAATATGAAAAAATGGCACTGTCCAGCTGAAAATAGTAGCTATGATCAGCCTATTTCTTAGCCATCAGGTTCATAAGCAAAGAAATTTGTAAAAAATGCAATTAAGAATATTCAGTTTTATTCTAGTAATATAAATGTTAATGTCTTAAATTTTCATAATGTTGGTTTTAATTTCATGGTTATAGAATATCACTAAGCAGACTCATGGCCCATTTATAGACTTTCAATAATTCTATATACTAATAAAATTTTTATTTCTTCTAGAAGGGATCTAAGTATGTAGAAGTCTCTTTAAAGTAAGTCCTCTTAATTGAGGGACATATATGAATCAACATTTGAGGAATAACTCACTTAATTATCTTCATGGCAAGGATAAGTGGAAGATGCCACATAATAAATATCTAAGAGTCCCTTATAACTCAGATGCAAGGACATGACCTAAATTAACTTAATCAGACTCATTTTCCTGAGAATGTCTGTCAATGGCATTAGGACTGAGTGGACAGAAGCAGAGATGTTTGGATTAGGGTTCCAAGGTCATTGCTAATGGTACCAGTGGTGTAAAATGCAGCATTTAATGCTTAACATGTGCAATAGCAGTGGTATTTGCACTGGATCACTTCTACAACATGATTTTTGATATTGCTCATGGCCAAAAGCAACTCTCAACCCACTGATGAGTCTGTAAAGTATACAATAGCTATAAACCAGTATCTTTTTTTTTAATCTAAATCAGCTAAAAACTAGACTAACTGGTATCAGCTTTTAGCAAATATTTTCTATAAAGAACCAGATACAAAAATTTGGGGGTTTTGCAGGTATAAATGATCTCAGTTACAATTGCGTAATTCTGTCATTCCAGTAGAAAAGCAGTTTATACTAAGAAACAAATGATGTGGTTATATTCTAATGAAACTTCATTTATAAAATCAGGCAATGTACTGGATTTGGTCTGCAGGTTGTCGTTTTCAGATGCCTGCTCTACTACTTTAATGACAGAGGACTCCACTCTTTGAATCTGTTGGCTGAAAGTGTGCCACCCAATGCCATCTATCAATGTCTTCTTATTCAACAATACTTTCTAACTTTAACATTTTTCTGTGACTTACTACCACTTTGGCACTATAAACTATGTATATCCTACTCTTAACTCTCAAAATAAGCACTTAGCTTCTGATTTATAAAATCAATCTAATCTATCTTCTATAACAGAAACACAGTTTCTGAAATCCTTTTCAAAGAGTAATTTGTCTTTGTATGGTGTAATATAAATGCAATAACATTCTTATTTAAAAGGATTGATTTGCATTTACTCAATGATGCAAAAAATTAGGTGGCAATTTTAATTTATAGAGAGAGTATCTCTGTAAGAATACTGGAAGCATGTTTGTTGTGTAAGTAAGTATTGCAAAAATCATTAAGGATGTGATATACACATCTGAGACAAAGTTTGTTCTGTAATTTTAACAGAATCAATTCTGAAACTTGGATTAGAATTCTATTAGGACCTGAAATATTTATTAACAAGTCTACATGGTATTAAATTGAAAAGTCCTGACAATTGACTAATAAATTTAATTTACAGTGACCGTTTATCATTGCAGATACATTATTGCATTTTCTTATGTTTGCTAACTTAAATTACTTAGCAAGGTTGGAAATAGAGACCTTCGGAAAACACTCCTAAAAGACTTTGCATTACTTCAGATAGAATTATTTTCTTTGAATAGTGCAGACTCTGTTCAACTGCATCAAGTCATAAACCATCTTTTTATCCATAATATACATATATGTATACAAATTATATTTTATATTATAAATTATATTTCTATATATCTTTTCTAAAATTTCATGTAATTTATACTATAATTATTGGTTTTATAGAAAGACTTATGATTACTCTTTGGAAAAATAAAACTAAGGTATTTGATTCAAAAAACTAAAATAATTATTTATATTTAGTTATTATTTTCATACTAAGTATGGAAAAAGCTTGTGCTTGGGGGAGAGAGAGAGAGAAAGAGTTTCACACCAGATACAGATACTTTTGGGGGAAAATAAGGTAAAGATAAAGTATGGAATCTGGAAATATGTTTCTTAGAAAGTTAAAAGCAGGAAACATTCCAGGCATTGAAAACAGAACATTGGCAGCATTTTATTTTGTCTCACTGAAACTATCCATAGAGGGAACAAACTAGCTAGATCTGCTGGTATTATATGGCAACAAAAAGAGTTTTGATTTTATCTGAAGGCTATGGGGAACCACTGAAGGACTGTAATAGGCAGAATGACCTAAGTATCCCTCTTAATTATTTTTCTGACTGCTTATCACAATGTAACATGTATTTATTTTGTTTGCTACTTGAAATATACATTCCACTAGAGCAGTTTTGTTGTCATCTTCAGTATCTAAGATATTGCCCAACATATAATTGGAACTCTTTTAGTATTTTTTGAATTAATGACTTGGAGCCATATGGAGTATGAATTACAGATTAAAAAAGTATAAGATTAGAGGCAATTTATAAATCAAAGACTACTATAATACCCATATGTGAGCCCATGATAAACAACACATTCTTTGAGATAGGAGTATAGATACAGATTTGGAGAAATAATGCATTTATTTTTTAGCACATTTCAGGTTTGAGATACTAGTTAGACATCTATGTAAAGATGTCCGATAAGCAGTTGGATATATGGCTCTCGCATTCTGGTAAGAGATTTTGGCTATAGAGACTATTAAGTGAATAAGTGTTAGGCAAAGTCATAGCTAAGATCAAGATTACCCAATGAGAGGTCAACTGAGAAAAAACTCAACTGAGATACATTTCGATAAAACAATATATAAGAGGAGTGGGAAAAAGAAACTGAGTAAAAGGAAACAGAGAAATACAGAACTAGGAGGAACAATAACCAGGATTGATGAGTAGTTACCTTTTGCAGGAACATAATTTATATAAAGTAAAAAATACCAGAATAGTCAATCATTTTAGCCTGCACTGAAAATGAATAAACTCTGATATGGATCTTGGGAGAACATGTGATCACATTACCTTGAGTTAGGTCTAAGGAATTTCATTTTGAAAACTCAAGTCCAGGCAACCAACTCTCTCTTGAGAAAATTTTAATTCTTCTGAGCCTAAATGACAGTGAAGCAATCATCTTGTGTATCTATTTAAAAGTTCAGTTATTCTTTTTAGCTATGTATAAAATTCCATCCTTGCATTGACTGTGAAGTTCTTAAATATCAAAACATAAAAACTATCCTCTTAGCTTGATTGTCAGAACTGATAATCTTGGGAGGGTCGGTTCTTTCAAGATAGAAGGACTAAATAAATTAATATAGACACAGTGAAAAGGAAGCTGAAATATTTAGGGTAAGTTATTCAAGCTTAGAGGTTAGATAGTCAAAGGGACTTTATCAAGACAACTTACCAAAGTCTGCCTATATCAGGAGCTTTAGTCAAGACCCTTTCTTGTAGACCTAGTGGGAATTCACTACACTTGTAAATGATATTTGAATATAGTTCTTCTGAAATCCATCAAAGTTGCCTGGGGAACACATGGCATGTCTATTTGTAAAAACCTTTCTCATCAAAGTTGACCATCTATTTCCTTGTTGAATTTCCCAAGTACTTTCATATTTTGTTACTATACAATTTACAGATTTTTGGTCTGGATTTTTTAAAAATTCAGTTATTTTCTTCTTAAAGATTACGTAGACTCTCTCCTCCCTCACATTTTGTCTATTATCTGTTCATTGGCAGTCATCTAACATTGGTCCTCAATTGAGGTGATTTTTTCAAGTGTTTTTCAAAGACAGCGCTACATAAAAAGTGGTAGACAAGTAGTATTATTGTTGGCTTTTTGCCTGAGAAAAATATACAATGTTGTCCACAAATACCAACTCAGACCTCATAGTATTTCTGTCAAATGAGGTGTGAAACATTCACAGATACACATAAACTGCCAGACAGTGACCCTGGGCACTTTATTTTACCAATAACAAAAGAATACCTATGGCTTAAATCATGAAACACTGAATGGTTGAGTCCCTGTATTAATGATGTCCTTTTATAAATTGTAGGAGTAGTTTCAAGGTTAATATTGATCTGTGCTACTAATATAGTGTTAGCAATATAGTACCATTTTACAATTGGAATATGTTTATGATTTTAATGTTTCAGAAGAAAGGAATTGAAAAAGCATCCTAATATTCCCCCATTCAAGTAAAACAGTCTGTTTTTGAAATGCATTCCAAATCCCTTTTTGTGAAAACCTTCATGGCAATATTTTACTTTTTCCTTTCTGCCCATCCAGCTATATTGAAATATAATTGACAAATAAACTGAAATACACCAAATATATATATGTATCATTTATTTATACACACTGTGTTTACATATGTATATTTATCTATACAGTGGGATTATTTGTTGTACACACTGTTAAATTATTACACAATCAGGTTATACAATGCAGCTATCACCTTACATACTTGCCTCATCTTTTCTGTTGCGAGAATGCCTAAGATTACTCTTTCAGCAAATTTCAAGTATATAATACAATATCATTAGCTATAGTTGTCATGGTTTACATTAAACTCTCAGAATAATGCCTGCTTCATACACCAATAAAAATAAGATAAAATTTTTAATATTTTTTTTATATCAGTGTTGTGCTTTTTCAAAGGAAATAAAGATTGTGATATTCACTCACCACCATTGTTATGTACTATAATGTGTTTCTTCATTCAACATGTCTAATCACAATCTAAATTACCTTTTTACTGTTTCTTAATAAATGGTAACAAAGTTTATCTGGTCAAAATGAAATCTTAACACTGACGAGTGATCCCAGGCAAATGTGATTACCATGCACCATCCTACCTAATAACATGACTAACTGGCCCTCCATAAATATTGCTAAATGACGAATGACGATTCTTATGTGACACAAATTAACACTTATTTTAGGACCAATATCCAGCCAAAGTGTTATTCCTATTCATATGCTATATTATGAAAGGAGAAATGAGTGGAAAATAGATACCCAAATATGGAATCTATGGGACATTTGATACTAAGGCCAGAGACTATTAAAGTTAAGAATTCAGGCTACTGGTTTGAATAATAAACATATATCAAAATTTAGCAGAAGCCTTGAAGTATTTGTGGATCTGAAACAAATGACCCTAAAAATTCACACATGGATTAATTTAAGAAAGGTTTGTTTGTTTTGTGTGTGGAAGCAGGAATCTGAGAAGAGAGGAAGTTTCAGGTCAAATGATGGAAACACTTGGGGATTTCAGAACTCCAGGATATCGACAAAAGCACAATGCTTTTCTGAGGGGTCTTATAGGGGCTCAGGAAGTATATGTGAGGGTTGATATGTTGTGACGACAAATGCACCAATGTATTAGTAATCAGTGATCCATTAATGTTTTGAATTTGAGATTGTTGGTTAGGAAAAAATGTAATCTAAAAGTTGAAATCTAAACTCTTATTAACTGGGTATAGTTACACAATTACATGCAAAGGTGTTTAAAGAGTGATTATCTTTTCTAGAATGAATTAAATTTATGCAATGAATTTCAGTTTTGAGAAAGTCAAATACCATCACCTAGCATAAATTGAGAGTACAAAATCCATTATGCAAAATGCAAATGAAGATAAATGCAATATGCAGTGTTATGTATGTGTGCACTGATAAAGACAAGGACATACTTTCACAGATAATAGTGAAACAAAGGTGTGTTTGACCTGAGACAGTAAAGTCTTGAGAATTCCTGAAGATTCTAGCTCTGAATTTTCCACTTCCCTATCTTGTACTAACCCTTTAAGAGTGTGAGACAACATAATCTGAGTGTCCTGACTGCCTATAGTTGATCTATGTCAGTATCTTCTGAAGAACCCAAAGGCAGATTTTCTTGCTGGGACTTGAAATAAAAGTAAAGGAACCATTTTTATTGCAGTAAATGAAATTGTTGACTTTCTTCTTGTTCCTAATTTTCTTAAATATTTATTTTGTGATGAAAGATACAGGGTCTCACCTTTGAAAAACCAGAAGAAAAAGGAATAAATGCTGTGTAAAAGAGGAAATGCTGATGATCGCTGAACTTGAGCAAAGTCTCATTCCATCTTCAAAAGTTGGAATGGCATCCAGTACTAAAATCATGGGCAATAATAAAGCAACGAAAAATAATTAGAAAGTTTTGAAATTTATATTTGTTATTTTTGGTTTTAGTATATCATATATTTACTTACAAAGCTTTATGATATGCAAAAATATATAATTGTTGTGTACAACTTGATGTTTTGGAGATAAGTATACACTTATTTATGTGAAATTATCACAATCATGCCATAAACCTAAAATTACCTCTTGCCATCTTCTTTCCCTTCCACTTCCTCTTTGTCTTCTTCTGCTATGAGAATACTTAACATAAGATTTACCCTCTTAACATATTTTTAATATTCATATGTTTTTATAATTTAATTTCATAATGGCTGTGTTTAAGAACTGGCTTGTTCAATTCATAAAAATTGAGCAAAGAGATCTTTGGGGCTAATAAGTGCCAGCTCCAGTATGTCCCTGCTTTTACCCACCCCCACCCAACCCACACATGAGCCTCAACTTTGAAGGCGCAAAATTACTTCATTGCTTCTAATTGGTATGACTTATTTTAGAACCAAAGTTATGCGAACTGTGGAAACAATACATCTGGTTCTCTCAATTGAGTTGGATTTTCTTGAGCAGATTATTGAAATTAATAAAAAGTCCTCTAATTTATGGTAGAAATTATATTTTAAAATGGCAAGTCCCCGACTGCTATGAGTCTGTTCTTCAATTTGAAATTGAACTCCTGTAGATAACAGAAATCTGAGAAAATAGAATCAATTACTGAATGTCTGTGTATTTGTTATACTTATCTTTGTGTTTCCCTATAATCTTTCAGTGTCTAGACATATTTCTGTAAATAAGAATATAAGTTGATTTCTATTTGTGAAACATATGAAGTGATGTGACTTGGAAAAATGTGTTATCAATTCAAATTTCATTCATGAAATTCTATACATGTTCATGACAGAAATAAACTGCTTGTTTTAATTTTGTCAAGCTAACCTAAATTAAAATGAATTCAGTACATCTGAAGTTGGAAAAATTGTATCATTTACTTTATGTTGATAGTAGTTAAGATATGAGTAGAACAGCACACCAGATTCTGAATTCAAATATTTCTTGGGCAGCATCTGTTACACAGATATTTGTAAAGATTCTGCATCCATATTGTGTACAGTATAACTTAAGAGCAAGTTCTTTGATGTTCTCATTTTTAAATTTTGTAAATACAGTTGTCCTTTTTTTGTTTTTGTTTAGTTCTACTTAACAAAATCATCTCTTCTCTTTTTCCTTCAAGTTACTTGCTGTGTTTTCCATAATATGAAAAATAAATTCAGAGTTTTTTTAAAAAAATCTCAAAGATTTTTTTCTAGCTATCATGTTACTTTTTGCAATTGATTTCAGCAAAAGTATATTATTTGGGGGGAAAAGGGTAGTTTTTAACACAAATCCATCGATATATCAAGATTCTGTTTTCATGCAGAAAGCTTCATAAGGTTACGTAAGCGTTTAAGCTAATATCTCATTTGAAGCAGTGACCTACCAGAGGATATTCATATCTGAACTTGGCAACTACTTTTGAAGATAAACAGATCTTGAAGATCCAAAATAATCAACTAGAAAGGTGGAATGATGGACAGGAGGACTTCTGTTTGGTAATGGGGTCCAATGATAGTCATTCTCCTACAAATTAGGTTATATTTACAAATTGCAAATTAGATTACATTTACCTGAAATGGAATTCTCTGACCACTGAGTTGAATTGGCTAGTACACAGTGTGGGATTATGTAGGAAAAAAACAAACAAACATATTTAGAGGTTGATATTTTTATCCTTTTGAATAATCTTGTGAAATTTCTCTGATCATGAAATGAGTATTTTTTTATTAGTTATGAATATATGTTTTAATGATATATATTGCAATTCCTATTATTAAAGCTGACTGTTAAGTTCTCATGACTGGTGTGAGAACACCACTCCGGGCGGCTAACAAGAGAGAGCTTTGCTGGAATCTGATTGGCTTAATGAACATGTAGTTCCATAGTCCAGGCAATAATCCTCTGCACCAATAAGAGGCAGTTCATGCCCCCAAATGTTATATGGAGAGTTACTCATCTGAAACAAGTCATTTTGGGAGAGATGGTTCAAATCTAAAGCAGCCAAGCACTGATTTTCAAATGTCATCCCCTAACTAGCAGCATCATCACCATTTAATAGCATATTAGAAATACAAATGTCCTGTGCACCATGTCAGACTTACTAAATGAAAGCCTCTGAGTTAGAGACTCAGTCATCTGTGATTGAATAAGACCTTCAGATGATTCTAATATACATCAAAGTTTGTGAAACACTGCCCTGTGGCAACCTTTTCCATCACAAAAAGGATAGAAGACAGTTAATTGTCAAGGAATTAGGTGTGAAGATGATAAGACAACATTGACCTTGTGCAAGATCAGACATCAGCTTTAGAAAACCACCTTATCTTTGATGAACCCTCTCTTGCTTTCCTTTATGTGCTGCATGGAAGTCTTCTATGTTGAGAATTTATTATAACTTAAGTCCTACCCTGGCCTTGAGGAGTCCAAACCTTGACTAGACCCCAGTTCCTTCTGTTGTCCAGCTCTGATCCTGTTTTATAGACATTCTTGCCTCATACCAACTCTGTTGAAATCACAGTAAACAAAACTTTAGACTCAGCCCCTTTGTAATTTCTCCCTATTAGTCTATTAGTAGAGAGTCATTATTAGCTCTGGAATGCTGTTTACAAGGGTAACTAACACCTGGCTAGAGGACTTAGAAAGGCAAGAACTTTATCAAATGTACTCACCCCCCTATTCAGTGATAAGCTAATAAATGCTCAACAACAGCACTGAAAATGCAAGCCTTTATTTGTAGTGTTGCTGATTACTTGGTATAAATACTCCAAACCATAGCCAATTTCTAATTACCAGTATGGTAACACATAACACAGAGTTGCGAAGAGATGTGCACAGTTGGACTCTAGGAGAAACTTCTAGAACACTAAAGGTTCTAGTCCCATTTTCTACCCAGATCCCTGGCATACAACAGATTCTCAATAAAGAAACATTTAATAAATGAGTTGCAATGAAACAATCAGAGTGAACCTTTTACCATCACTGGAAAGGCAACTCAAGGGACATGTGCCCTTGGTGAGGAAACATTGTATCTATATATGTAGGTGGCATATTTTTGGTTTTACATTCTTATCCAGCCTTCAAGAATAAGCAGTTGACATCAAATTGCATAAACATTTGTCATATAATCAAAAGCATCTATGTTCTTAAAAATAGATATAACTCAGCTGTTTTAACTCATCCCAGAATAATTCAGTATCTGTAAATTAACATGAGTATAAAATTTCAAAGTGGAAATGGTCTATATTTTAATCTTTGTGTTTGAACTTATCTTTGAAGTTAAATTGGTGAAACTGGAATTTGTAGAGAGGACTTCTTATTCCTTTTTACTTATTATCAAGGATATGTAATGTGATTTGGAACTCACTATTTAATAAAATCCAAGTCTACTTCATTTAATATTAGTAAATGCCCATAAGTAAGAAAGTTATCTTTAAAATTTCAGTAATATCTATTGATAAGCATTTTCCCCCAAACTATTAAGGCACACAGTATTTATTTGTCAAATGCTTCCAGAATAAACATGTTCTTGAATAAAATTTTATAACTCTATTTTGAAAAGAAAAAGTTTTTTTTTTTCTGATAGTAAAACTGTTTTTTTGTGGTTTAAAAACATGTATTTTGACTACAAAGTTTATGTTAAGGTCTCTGCAATTAGATAATAGAAATCACTGCTGCTCCCCATTTTTATTCTCTGTTCTTCACTTTTAAAATGCTCCCTGTGGGTGTTCATGTTCGCTGGTATTTTCTTTCAACAATTCCTGTAAGTTATCCTTTATTTGTGGATAAGTAAGAGTTTGCAAAACTTTACACCCTTATTCTTCAATTAAATGCTGACATGGAGTGGCAGTGTGGAGCATGCTAATCAGCAGGACCTCCCTGTGGGAATCTGTGCTAGAAGACTGGTTCACATTGAAGGCAGACAGCACTGTTGACACTGGCTGTCAAAAAGGCCTCCCGTCTTTGAAAGGAAATCTTAATCTTCTTTATTCATGTGTGAACAGGTCCAGGCCCCCATCCCCGGATTCAGATGCATTGACTGTTTAAACTACAGGTTGCTAGGTTTTGGGAGTAGAGTCTGTTTGCTGTGTCTAGTTCCCCCGAATGGATGGGGACTGAAAATTAAAATCTGTCTGACACAGACCATGGCTTTTCTGTTTCTGTTTGAAGAGACATAGCAACCTAGGGCAAAATGAAAAGGAATTTTATTGAGCGCAAAACCACTCAATGTTTAAATGTTGTATGCAGGAACTGAATGGTGATTTGGGGGAACCGGTAGATTGTTTATAGACAGTAGGATGGCTGTCAATCAAGGAACAATGGCAAAATTTGTCTCAGGAAAAAAAAAAAAGGTGCCTTTCTAACGGTTGAACTCCGATTTCCTGTTGAAATATTCAACTCCACAAATAAAAAGCTTTTTTTTCTTGAAGTTTCCAAGCACAAAAAATTCTAAATAACAGAGATTCTGTTACTGTTATATGTTATTTGATCTGGGTGGCACAGGACTTATTAACAGTTAAAGTTAAGTTATATCCAAAAAAAAGTCTCCAGTGAAGTTTCTCTGCTGCATTTAAAATTCCTTTCTCTTGATTTCCTCTATTCTTTCCATCTTTTTCACAAATAGGAAACAGAAGAATAAAAGACACAACACCAACTGGAAGTTATCAAAGCTATGAGGGAAGATATATATTTTAATATTTTGAAACCTAATACAAAAATATTTTAAACATACATATGATTTTATTTTGAAAACTCTTTCCTGGAATTTAAAATTTTCTGAGGGATATTTTAGATCATTTGTGAAACATTTTCATTGCTTTATCTTTTATGTATGTATATATACAAATATATATTCTTTACTATCTTCTAGTAAAGAAAAAATTGCCAATGACTAATTCAAAATAGTTGATATGGGTTCAGTCCTTGATAAGGGGAAGAAGCAGAGCTAAAGGCAAGAAGGCCAAACAGAACATTCTAGTGTCAGTTTTGTTTGGGGGAGTGCTAATTCATTGTTCTGACATCCCCTACCATCTCTGAACAGTTTGAGACATGGTCTCAGAACTGAGATTAAACATTTGTCAAAACTAAATTAGATAATAAGGTTTGTTCCGAAATCTGAATCAAGCTTGTCACAAAAACTTGACAAAATCTTCTTTCCTAGCACTTCCCTGAGTAGATTCAATTGTTGTCAAAATTTCTTGCTTCCAAACCCTGAATAGACAGTCAAGTTTCCTCTACTGTCCAAAAGGAGACTCTAGGAAAATGTTTTTATGCTGAACTAGCATAGCACAAAAAAAGAATTGCCATTAAGGGATATGCAGAAATGTTTGAGCTTTCCCAGACTCCTAAGCTAACCTACCAAATCATGCCAAATAACATGTAAAATGTACAATAACACAAACATGTAGTATAAAAGCAAGATTGAGAGGACACATACACACCTGTAGTTCTCGCTGCTCCAGGTGCCACTGACTATGAAGATCACTGTAAAACACATGCTAAATGTGATCTTCACTTTTTGCCTGTCTTAAAAGCAGAAATCCTCTTTGGATTTCTTTGGTTGGAGAAAACAAGCACCAATATAGGTCTTTTGTAAAAGCAAAGAGGCAAATGAAAACTTTTGAAAAGCGAAGGATGCCTGTAATTTGGTTGTTTTGAGTAGCTATCAGAATTACCAGAAAATGAAATGGGTATCTATCCAGTTTAGTCATTTTCATCCATTATATAAATGACAGTGAGAGAGTTGAAACCATGTGCCTACGACATGACAGTCCCCACTGAGAGAGGAGCATCCAAATTCCTGGAGTCCTGGCTGCCACCCTCCCAGCACCTCAAGCATCTCTGTCAGCTACCCAGGGCAAGAGGTAAGAAGGCTACCCAGTCTCACTTAATAAAGCAGAGACTTATTGGCTCTACAGCTCTGGCTAGTTCATGGTGACTGAAAGTGAAAGTAGGCTACTGTACACAGTCACATTGCTTATAAAACTGCAACATGGCCTTACAGATATTTCTAGAACCAGCAAAATAAAAGACTGAACTACCCCTGTAATTTTCCTTAGCCCCTCCAAACTTTAAGAGTAAAGACAGTTGAAATGACCTGTACATACATATTCTCTCAGGAGCTAGGAAAAGCAGAGTTACTACATCTTCATGTTGGCATTTTGGATTATTAGCTTTGGGTAATTTAAAGTTACTAAGTCACCTTGAGCTTCAAGGAGGGCAAAAAACCATCATAAATGTAAATAAAGTTAATACAGTAAAAATAATGTCTACACCCTAAGGATTAGGAGGAAAGACTTGAAATTTCACAAAACAAAAAGGTTTTTTAAGTATATATTTTTATTTTAGGGTGAAGGATGGTGGAAAAGGGTGTTCTTTAGCTGAACTGTTTATTGCCATTCAGTTTCCTTGCTCCAGTACTATCGCTGTATCCTTTGGGTATTTTAGCTGCAGCTTCATTGTTCACCTGAAATGATAAATCACTGTGTCATCACAAAGGACAAGGAGAGACTTGCAGTGGTCGACAGGGAAAACACTCATCTCTTCTCTGGAACTATTACCTTTGTTGTTTCTGAACCCATATAATCTTCCCTCACCCTTGAGGAAATGGAACATTTTTGAGTGATGTGATGATGCTAATTTTCTGAATATCTCTAGATTTCATTCTTTTATTATAATTCACCTTTAAAAATCTAATCCAGCATTTGAAATTTTCAATGACATTACTATTGATTATATCTTATTTTACAAAGTTTACTCCACCCCTACCCCCTGCCCCATATAGATTTGTCAAAGATCTTCTGAGTAGCCACATTGAGGAACGGAGTAAACATCAAAATAAATGACCCTAAATTGCAAATGCTAGAAGAAACAAAAATACATTAGGTTTTCAAGTCAAATGAAGATCATCTATTTTAAAGCAAACTTGAAATGAACTTCTGAACACTTCCAAACTGTAGAACATAATAGTCAAACATTTTTGAAATAAAATGATGATAACACAAGCTAAACATATACATTTGTTGGCATCCCTCTTTGTCATTTGTCTTTGACTCACCATTCCATTGTTTATTTAGTCACTTACTTTTATCTCTTTTTTTTTTTTTTTTACCCTTTTTATCCATTTCTTATTATGGCTTCTATCAAAACATTCCCTGGTGCCTTAAGGCTTCTTTTAGCTTCTCCCATCTCTAATCTCACTAGGGAATTTCCTAAGAGTTTTAAATACATTGGTTTTTGTCAGTCAAATATCGGGTCCTAATATGGTCAGTTTCTGCTTGCTTTGGTGAGACAAAAGCGCAATTTCTCTGATTCTTCAGATGTCTGGCTGTTTATTGAAGAAGTTTTATTGACTACTGAAAGGAGGAACATCATTATTCCTCTTGTTCAATGGAAAATAAATAAATAAATAAATAATTGTTATCTAGTGTCTAAGGTCTTAAGATCAAATTCTCCTAGAGTTGAAATTTCAGATCGCTCTTGGTTGTCCTGGATTCTTTCAGTCACAGAACATTCTTACTTCGGTGATTAAGAAGTCTCACCTTAATGTAATTTCAACTCACCTAAGGTATAGCACCCTCCATTCCCTAAGTTTGGGGTCATATAAGGTTTGAAAAACTGAGGAGAGTCAGGAGTGTAGTTGGTAGTTCATGTCCACTCTCTTCCTGAGTCTACCCTCTCTTCTTTGTGCAGCTGTTATTGGTTTGGAGTTTGTGGGAATGTGTGAGTTAAGGGATGTGTTGAAATTGAGGGTACTAGTTCTTATCTCATGGATCATTGTCATAGGTTCATTGATACTTGGTATGGGAAACTGACTACAAAAACCTACGCCCAGCAGAACGTCATTAATCTGGCCATTTACCTGATCTCTTAGTGTCTAGACTTAAAAACTCATGCCCACTGAGAACCAAGGGCCCAGAGCCTACAGTGGCCTGGATTTTGAGGTGTTTTATAAACTCCCAGGTGATTCTGATTTGCAGTCATACTTGAGATCCATGTACTTAAATCAGGAAATATTCTTATCCTCACTCTCCACACTCTAACCCTGCACCCCAGAAAACAAAATCTCACCTCATGACATAATTTCTTCTCAACCATATACAGCAATTTTCACTGTCAAAGAGAAAAGTGAACTTTTCTTTCTAAAATAGCTGTATTCATGGTAAAATGTAAATGTTACCTCCTACTTCAAATATTATATTTTAATATTTAAAATGATGAACAAATAAATAGTTACTTTTAGGGAAAGCAAATTGTTCATAAATTTTAATTCCTCTCCATCTTCTTATAATTTTCACTGCTTAAAACCTATGTTGATAACATTTAAAACAAAATGTGAGCTCCAACCTCTGTGAGAGCACTCCAAACATGGCTGGTCCTGCTAAAACACCATGGAAAGTCTATCAAGGAGAAAGAACACTGTGTCAGTTTTGACTTCTATTAAAAAAAAAAAGCAGACAAAAGGGAAATGATGACTTTAACCGTAAGTCACAGAAACTACATATTTGATCAAGAAGCACTATCTACATAATTTGCCTAATAAAAATGAACATCAGATGAACTATGACTCAGTTAAATCAGATGTCCTTGTAGATGATCTCCTTAACTGGTAAAAGTAATTAAGAGTAATTGACTAGGAATGCCATGGAAACTAACATGTTATAATAACCTTTCTGGAAATGCCAAATGAGCTTAAATCTTGTTTTATTTAATAGAAAGTCCTTTAAAGATACTTTTAATGTGAGAATAAGTACCCTGTCAAAGATAGCATCAATATTATTTGTTTTCCCAAATGTAGGTTTGCAATGAGCATCTAAAATACCTTAATCAAAGTTAAGGTTAAATATTCCCACATACACACATAGCTCTTTCCATATGGTCCTAGGTTAAACACAGTTTTAAAACCATATAAATTGTTGGCAGACTTTAAACTGGATTGATCATAACTTTGTAGACAGCTGAACTGAACTGTTCAAATGCTCTCTCTTTGCACAAGACTTCAAATGAGAATTCATGATTGGTCAAATTGAGAGCATCCTTGAAAAAAGAATACTAAAAAGATCCACTGAGTTCAAAACAAAAAGGGAACTGTGGGTCCTGGCAAGGACAACTCAAGCCAGACACATTTTATGGAGCAAATCAAAATCTGTCTAATGGTTAAGATGACATAAACATACATAGAATGAATATAGGTCATGGGATGTCTGGGCAGAAGATATTAAAGGAATGCAGGTCACGAAAGCCCACTCCTTTGTTGTGTTAAAAGTAGTTCAGTAATATGCTATCTTCTTCCCAAATTTTACTTCCTCTTCTGTCTTCTTTTGCCATTACTTTCTTCACCCATAGATGTCTGACTTGTTGCAAAAGAAAACTTGTTTCCTTTTTTTCAGAGGTGGTTGGGTTTAAGTTGAAAATCATGCCAAGTGTGACCCAGAATGACCTTCCTAGGCATGAAGAGATGCTTTCCTGGGCAGAGAAGACTACTCATCAATACACAAAGAAACCAGTTCTCAGTTATTTTAAAACATTTTTTAAACACTATACATGACTGGGTACTTTATCAGCATTGATGACCAAAACAATGAATGAATCCCTCTGAAATATGAACCTTTAAAACCAGCTTAATCCACGATGTTAACCTGTACTTCTCAGACAAAGGTTATTTGTTCTTCCTTTGTCATCATTGTGCATCTTGCTATTTGATATGATGGTATAATTTGACAGCTGTTTTATTTCCTTAACTGTATGCACTAGAGCTACTCATTTCTGAAAATGGGGAGCATTGAATTGTCTTGGAAGTCCCACCCCAATTTCAAGAATGAGGAAGAATTCTTGAGGGTGAATTCCTTTGCAAGGGGCTCAAGGTAAAAAATGCTTCGTGATCTGTTCTTTTAAACCTTGCATTGTTGAGCATAGTTTTTCATGGCTTTTCACACATTTAGTGTTCTATTCTTCCAAAACCAGAAGATACTGATGAGAAAGAAATCATCTTACTGCTAAGTAATCAGAGGAAAAAACACCATAAATGTATGTAGGAAATTGTGTTAGTGGAGAGAATATAGATACAGGATAGAGAATAATTCTGTTTTCACACTTATTTTCCACCAGTTCCAGGCAAAGTTGTCAAGTGTAAATATATTCTTCATTTTAGTGAATAAAATACCAATAGATATTCTCTATCTTTTATAAATGAGAAACAAGAGGCATAAGAGTGTTAACTTGTTCAAGGTCATATGCTAGTAAGAGACAGAACCAGGACGTGATTCCAGAATTGAAGCTCTTCAAAGTGATGCCAAAATCTGGTTGTTAATTATGAAATAAATGATGCAGAAAGTTCTATGAGTACAAGTGTTAGCTTATTCATAATATTGATGAAACAAAGACTATCTGCCACATAGCTTAGTTGTGAGGATAAAGGAAGAGCATAATTCTTGACAAAATAGTTATCAGCATTTCTCAAGAAATAAGACCAATTATCTCCATGAAGGACGTTAGTATCTTTATCTAGATTATCTTAGAAAAGCTTCAATTCTCTGTTCATTTATTTGAGAATGAATGGCTATAGAAAATATTAGTTCTGCAAAGATGAATGAAATAGACATACTGTAAGGAGGGGGACATAGCAGAAAAAAACTAAGAAAAGTATGCATTTAATTACAAATGACAAAACTCTAAGAAAGATAAGAAGCGTATCTCTAGCTAGTGGGACCTGGGATTGTTTATCTTTATGGGTCCCCATACATGTAATCACTCTCTTAGGGAGCAAGTACAACAAAGAACAAATCATGTTATTATATTTTCCTCATTACTAAATGTGGTTAAGGACCTTGTCATTTGATCTTTCTTGTACAAACCAGAATGAAATTGTGAACCCTATGTAACCTTCTTCTGACAGTCATATGGTTTGGGTTCTTTCTATCCTATAATTGTCACTGACAGCTCAGAGATCTTAATCTCTGTCAGAAGTTGGAAATTTGCATTTTGATGTTAAGGGTTGATTTGGTTGTCCATTAAAACTTACAAGTTTTGAATTTGTTTATTCTTCTGATAATTTGTGAAGGGGTTGTTTTAGGTCTTCTGATGATTCTTGCCTGAACTGGAAAATGAACCACATGTAGTAATACGCACACAGATCTTTTGGGTTCTTATATTACATTTATTATTAAACTTAGAAATGAAATGTGGTAATACATGGTTTTCGGATTCTAATAAGCCTAGCAAAAACAAGTCAGACTTTCTGCTGAAAAAAAGAGAAATGACTTAGGAAAATTTACTTCTTTGTTTTTTTTTTTTTTTTTTTGCTTTTTTTCCAGCATCTCTTACTGAGTTAGAAAAAGTCGATTTGATGCTACAGCAGTTTTAACTAGCCAGTGTCAGTATCCAGTAGAATACCCAGTTTTATCATGTATTGGAATTATTTTTACTCCCTAAAATTCAGACTCAGTGCTGAATCAAATATCAGTGGTTACCCCAGAAATTCTATGATAGTTGAAAAGAGTTGCTTAAGGATGGCAATTGGATGGCAGGAATCTTGGGACATTTCTTGAATCTGTGTTAATAGTTACACTATTTTTTCTTAAGTATGTTTACCATGATAATTGGGTTAATGGAGATTTTAATGACAGAATTCACTGTCCAGCTCAAAGCACTCCATAATAACATAACTGTTAAAGGTCTTATGTGTGGTACAAACCATAGATGAGAGGTTGCTCTCTCTGCTGCTGATATTCTTAGGTCATATCTGCTTTATCGTGAGCAGCACCAGGGCTATGTGAAGAGAAATACTTCTAACTCTAGAAAGTTTGTGAAGACAGATAGAAAATTGGAATCCTTCCAGAAGCATGAAATTTTCTTGACTTTGCTAGATCCTGCCAAGGGTGGCACACAGTTATTGTTTAATAATAGATCTTCATTTCCTTTGAGCTAAGTGATTGTGAGTTTTCTGTATTTATTTCATATAAAATCAAAATATACTTGACTAAGTAGATCCATGATCGTATAACCTTGTTTGTAATGAAAATGATATGCTGATAAATGACCATGGAAGCCCTTAGCACAAAATTTGATGATTTTCATAGGCTGGGGCTGAATCACAACTTATCTCCACTATCAATTTTGCCTACTTTCCCACTAGGTTATCATCTTGGACACCGATGTTCTTGGGAAAATTATTTAATCAAGCCAATCTTAGTTTATTCATCAATGAAATAGTGGCAATAATGTCCAGGGGTATGATGGATTCAATTCACACTGACTCATGACAGTGAGTGTTATATTTTCAGAAATTTTGTGGGCCTGTTGATATGATTTGGCACCTCTCAGCAGACCCTGGTGAGAACAGTTATATCATAAAAACTGGAAATGCTCAAATCAAGCCTCCAAGTCATATGTTAAAGTTTACTTATTTATCAATAATTATATTAATCCAATAGTATTGCTGTGAGGATTAAATGAATCAATGAATGCATTTATTATCTGATCATAGGAAATTCTCTGACAGTGACACTTTTTAATATTATAATTTTTTCAGCATAAGCTGCATTATGGAGTATTTTTAGTTTCTTTATTTCTCCCTAGTTATCTACTTCAACTACTATATGAGTTTCCTAGGGCAGACATAACATAGAACCACAAACAAAGTGACTTAAAACAACATAAATATACATTTATCATTAGAGAGACTAGAACTCTTGAAATTAAGCAGTTGACAGAGGCTTGCCAGCTCTGAGATCTTTAGGGGAATCCTATACTATCTCTTTTGGTGCATTTTCTGGCAATAGATATTTCTTTGCCATTAGCTATAAATTCTCAACTCTGTTATTGCAATCACATGACATTCTCCATGTGTACCTCCATCTCCACATGGTTGCCTTCTGATAAGGACACTAATCAATATTGGATTAGGGTCTTATACTATTTCTATTTAATTAGGAATTCACATTAACTTATTATATCTGCAATGACCTTATTTCTAAATGAGTTCACATGCTGAGGTACTGTGGGTTAGGATTTCAATATATCCTTTTTAAGAGGATAAAATTGAACCCATAAAAATCTATCTGGCATAATTTGATGTTGTCTTATAATCTGCCTTGATAGCATTTCTCGATTCATCTCTGCCTATAGCCAGTCTGTTTCAGTTTGCTCTAAGCATTTATCTGTAATGTAAAATTGAGTTGTAAGATATATTTTAATGATGAAAAAGCAACATTGTTTTTAGGTCACCACTGAGGTGATTTACATTAAAGACTTGTGTCTGTGTGTTTTTGTGTATATGTATTATCAAACATTAGGAGTTGTCCTATAAGTACAGGTAATTGAGATGCATAATAGACGTCTCGAAGGGGCTTGGCAGGGGAAATGGATAAGCACACCCATACTGCCATGAATAATGTGCATTTTTGGCTCTAATTTGTGAGGGAAAAATAAGCATGCGCACTATACTTGGGTAGTGCTTATTTTGTTTCTATACATGGTTTTAATTCTCTTATATTTGCTTGAGTTAAAAGTGTAACTCTAAAAATCTATGGTGATATCTGTATGCAAAAGAATACCCTGGAATACAAAATTGGTTTTGTTGAACTTATGATGAACTAGCAACAAAAGCAATTTCAGCCAATGATTCAATGAAATGAAACAAAGAATGACAAATTATTGTCCACAGAGTGACACTGACTTGATAAGATAGATAATGCTGGCTTTATTATTTATTTATCATACGGTGAACAGTGTGGCATTTCTCTTCATATGCTTTAGGCAGGAGCTAGAAATTTAGCTGATATTTTTCACCAAAGTGCAGACACTGCAAGCTACAAGATAACAGTTATTAAATATGCTAAAGAGCATAGCAACAGAGCTACCAAGAGACACTTTGAACATCCTCCTACAGAGAATGTCATCAGATTGTGGAGAAAATAGGAAAAAAATCTTCTTATAGCTTGTTCAGTTCTTGAGTTTTGAAATTATTTTTAATAAAATTTCTTATACCATAATGTATAACAAATGCTAAAATTCCTTTATAATGCAAAAACCAAGTACTTAAATATAAACAAGTCAATTTTTGACTGAAAAAATAAAAATATATTTTTTTCCTGAAAGTTTGGGTCAAAAACATGGGTGAACATACATGGAAAAATACAGTATATGCCATAGTAGCCAGAACTTCCAGAACTTAAACTCACATTTTAGAAGTCCTTTTCTACTGTTTGATAACATAAATCTTGGGGAAACGGGCTGCCCAAGTAGTAGACATAGGTGACAGCTTTTTCTCTTTTAAAACCAGTAAAAATCATAGATGAGCAAGTTTCTTACTACAGGCTGTCAGTCTGAATCAAGAATTCCTTTAGATGTGCTCTAAGGATCGTGTATGTATCAGATCATCTGTAATTATTGGCGCTCTATACAATTTCACTATTGTTAATGATTTTCTTAGGTTATTGAGCTAAATTGCCAAGAATGTCAGAAGTGTTTTTATAGCCTGCTTGTAGGAAAGCTGTAGCAATGTCTATGAATGAGAAAAATAAATTAGGGGAAATATACTTAATAAGCAATTATGAAATAATTATTAATAATGTAAGGAAAAGCATAGAGACTCTGGAGTTAGAGAGATTAGAAGTTGAATTCTGGCTCTGTGTTTTATGAGCTGTGTCATCTTTTAATGATGTTACCTCATATGGTTGCTATAAAAATTGAATTAGGCATGCACTGGTGGAGTGGTGAATAGGTCCATAGCCTCTGAGACAATGCAGTTAATATACATCGTAAGGACCCTTGTTCACGTCCCATGGAAACAACCAAAATGAATAAGCAAAATTTTAAAAAAGGAAAAAAAATCTTCTTCCTTCTCTCTCTTCCTCGCTGTCTGCTCACTCAACTTCATTACTACATGAATCATCCCTTTAAAGAAAATCAAAGTAAATGATATAGAGAGACAGATAAAGCACTAGAATGATAGTAAAAATCAGGTGTCTTTGCTTAGTTTATCTATCAAAGAAATGAGAATAAATTAATATACATTATAGACAAATAAGTATGAGTAGATATTCTCTAGTCTTGACCATAGAGCTTCTGTCACTATTTAACTTTGCTATTATAGTAGGAAGTCATAAACAATATATAAATAAAACGTCTATGTTTCACAAAATTTTTATGAGCACTGAAATGTGAATTTTACTTATGAAATATTTCCTTTTTTAATAATCATTTAAAATGCAAAAGTCTTTCTTACCCTATTTCACTATGTAACAGTCTAAGAACTATGGATAACATGTTTGGCTGATGTTGATACCAGCTGCTTGCTGGTGTGTGGGTGTTTACATGTTCATGCTTACCATATTCTTAGAGTATTTTTCATGTTTCTGATCCTATGACATTTATATTATCATATTCAACATTCCCTAGAACACCTGGGGTTAGGTATTCCTTCCCCCTTGATTGATAAAATAAGTTATAATGACTAAAATTTTATTCCCTGTCTACTATATTCTAAGAACATCTAAATAAGAAGGAAGAGCTGACCACATAAACAGGGTCACTGTTCTCAGAGAACTGATAGCCTGGGGGGTAAATAGGTGTCCTGATCATTAAATTCTGATGCGAGGGAGGTGGTTCAGCGCATCACCAAACAAGTACTGCTCAGAGAACAGCAGCATGTCTGAGAAATTAACTCAATTCAACTCAATGATTATACCATCTACCTGGAGAGTTGTCAGATTCCACAGGTTAAGGGTCTCCCAATGTAGGCAGCACATGTAGAGCCCAAAATAAGAATTCTCTAGGTTTCTTTTTTAGATCAAGAGCTTCCAAACGAGTAAAGGTTATCGGAGACCTTGGAATGCCCCGATTCACACCAAACAGGATAGTTCCTGAGTGCTAAAGGCAAAAACTTATCTTATTAACCCTCTAGAAAGATTCATGTATTCACTTTATCAACTTAATGTTTTCCCCAACAACAAGGAGCTGGACCACCAGTAGCCAGAGGCTACTTCATGGAGATGGAAAACATCCTGTAAACACACCCTCCCCCTCAAAAAGCAGAAAAATTCCTTCTGCTTTCAAACTTTCTCTTGACTTCTATTCCCTTGCTAATTACAGACATTGGACAGGGAGTCTTCCCAGAAGCCCCCACCTAAGAGTGTAAATCTAAATAGCCCCCATCCTATAGTGCACTACTTTCTGCCCAGGAGAACTCTTTATCTCCTGATTTTGTTTTCTTTCTCCTCCACTATCTTTAATAAACTTAACAAAACTGCACTTCATACACAAGAGTTCTTTCTTGAGCCATTCACTGCCAAACTCCAAAGGCTCTCAGCACCAAGACTGCTCTTCTCTTGAGATGTTAGTTGTAAACCCAGGTGGTTACCTCTGTTTCTGACCAACTTGAGCCAACCAGATTAAACACAATCCCTTCAGGTGCCAGTCACAAATTCAGGGCACTGTTTGTGCTTCTGACAGACTGGTGATAAATCAGAGGCTGCCACAACACCCTCTCAGATTTGATTAATTTAATAGAGCAGCTCACAGAACTAGGGAAATATTTCACTTACTAGATCACTATTTGTCTGTTTTTCAAATAAAAAGATATAATTCAGGAATAATCAGATGAACTAGATGCAAAGACAAAGTATGGGGAAAACTTCCATGCCCCTTTACAAACACAACATTCTCCCCAAATCTCTGCATGTTTACCAACCTGAAAACTATCCAAACCTAGTCTTTTCAGGCTTTTATGGAAACTTTATTACATAAGCATGACTGATTAAATCATTGACCATGGATGACTGATACAACCTCTTATTTATTATCTCCTCTCTGGATGTCAGTGGTGGGGCTTAAAGTTTAAATGCTCTAAAACTGCGGTTGGCTCTCCTGGAAGCCAAACCTCATCCTTAGGTGCCAAAAGTCACCTCATTCACAAAAGATACACCCTTATCACTTAGGAAATTCCAAAGATTTGGATACTGTGAGCCAGAAAGTGTGAATGAAGACCAAATATCATAGGAAGGGAGATACATGACAAACACATGGAAAAAAAAAACCCATAAAATCCTTACTGACTATAACACATTTATCAAGGAATTTGGAAGATAGAAAGAATAGAGAAAGGTTAATTATTCAACTAGATAACTTAGATACCCTTTTAAGGAAGATCTCTGTAGTGGTGACATTAGAATAGAGCTCCAAAGGCTGAGAACGAATCATCCACGGAAAGAGTCACTGCAGAGTCTTAGGGATGGAATGGTTTAAAAAAAACAGATCAGTGACAAGAATAAAATATAGAAAGAGCATAGAGAGAGAGAATAAATTAGAGAGATAGATAAACATGATTCATACAGGGCCAATAAATCATAGAAATAGATTTTCTTTTTATTTTACATATACTAGGAAGTCATCAAAGTGGTATTAGGAGAGTGACTACTATGCAGTGAGTGTATTACAGAGTCAAATTCAGGAGTCAGGAGTCCATCAAGATGGCTATTGTAGCAACCATGGAGGGAGATCATGGTGGTTTGGACAGGGAAGTGACAATGGAGTCAGAGGAGTAAATGAATGTAAGATTGATGCTGGACATAGAATTTTCTGACAGGGTAAACTTGAGGAAATGAAGAAAAGAAAGGACTCAAAAATAAATTATAAACTTTCGTTTTTCATACTTGGTGCAAATGATTTATTTATTGACTTACTGATATATCAGTGGACTAAATTTGGAGTGGAAAGTCAAGACTTTCATTGTGATAGTGACAATAAAGATGCCAATGTATATTCATGTGGATATCCCTAGACAGCATTTGTCTATATGATTCTGGAATTAAAAGAGAGATTAGAACAAGAAATGCACATTTAGGAGTTATTAGCTGATTGGATGATAGCCAGATTTTGACTCTTATCTGGTGAAAAGAGAGGCGGCCCACTGAAAAGTCTTGGGATATTTCAAATAAAGTGCTTTACTTTAGGTGAGCAATGTGGAAAAAGAGCATGGTGTTCCAGAATCCACAGACCAAAAGTGTTTCAAGGAGAAAGATCTAGTTAGTTAGTTGATTAGTTAGTTCTAGAGAGAAACATAGCCAACAAATATATTAATAAGTGGAATAACTGGGTCATGGAACCATACTCTCTTACTCTATATTTTAAGGGTTTTCTACGGTCATGATTCTGGATTAATTAGCATATTTTTAATTCAATTGTGTATTCAAGTTCTATAATTCAAATTCTGGTACCCCTCTTAATGTCCAAAGTAGTCTCTAATGTACATAAAGTTCAAAACGTTTTATTTTAATTAGAGATTTAAAGTTATAGAGGATATTATTGATATTTAGGTCAACCTTCTGTCTTTGAATTTGGGATTGAAAGGTTTTTTCTGGGCTCCACAAGGAAAGAAAGTCAATCAAACAATAAGTCGAATAGCCAGGGCTTTGTTGGGGTTTGCGCAACCCGCGAGGTTCTCCGGTCTGCAGAACGAGGCCGGGGAAGTCGCGCCCGAACAAAGGGAAGCGCGCTCTTTAAGCAAAAGAATTTCGCGGGCTTCCTACATCTCGATTGGGGATTGGTCCTGTGATCCAGGTGTGGGCTTCAATCCCTCAGTCTGAGGTCAGCCACCTTTTTCCCGGGTATGGCAGCCATTTGTCCCTTTGGGCCAGCCTAACAGGGATTAATTTATATATACTCAAATACTAGTGGATTATCTAAAATTATTCACACTCAACATTTCCTCTAGGTATTTAAAAATACTTCAAGATAGAACAATATGCCCTTTCCAACTTCATACTTGTATTCCACTTGGATATTTAGAACAAGAAACATGGAATTATTTTTTATTCTTTGCTAAAACAGGAATAAAATAAAAACATAGTTATTCTATAAATTCAAGGAATTTGGCATTGCCCTTAAGAATAAAAGATATATTTTATAGCAATCAGTCATAATTAAAGATAGTATATCTTGATTTCATAAAAAATTGCTACTGTAAAATAGTACTTGTGATTGTGTGAGTTAAATTCTCCAATTTAATAAAGAAGGTTATATATTAAAGAAATAGATTCATAATTATAAAATAAGACTAATTGTACATAGGACAAGTGGGAAAGAAGAAAATTATGAGCACTGTAATAATGACTTCATGAGTTATTATAAATCTAGTGCAATAATTACAACATAATGCTTCAGACTTAAAATACCATCTAGTAAAATAACTCATGAGCAAAATAGATTTAAAATTCCAGTAAACTGCTACTTAGTTTTAAATTATCTAAAATCTATCTTAAAGTATTAATATTAAGAATTTAGAAAATTCACAGGAAATGCATAAAAATAGTAGGTTAAAAGTGTGATTTTTTTAGAAGTGTATGTAAAAAGTAGTGCATACATTCACATGCATATACACACACAGACAAAACACACAACTCCCAAAGTTTGTTATTTATTTAAATCACTAACATTCATCAACTAGGGAAAAAAGTTAAGAATTTATGCCCACCCCACCCCTGGGTGTGTCATATATTTTTGCACATAGTTTTGGAAAACATTTATTCCATTAAACATTTGAACTGCCTTTTACAATAAAAAAGCTTTCCAGTTCATAGTTTATGCATAAATTCTTTATATTTCTATTGGCTACACATCTATTTCCTATTTTTCTATTTTATTTTTCAAACAAGTTTAGCTTTTTACATATTTAATCAGCTTTTTAAAAAATCTTTGTCTTTAAAATTCTTTTTTTCCAACAGATGATTTTTCTTCCTGTCTTTCAAAATAATCTCGGGTACCAGTAGGACTTTATAGACCTAAATTCCAGTAGCAAATAGGATTTGCATCATTTAATTCTTACACTTTAAATATATTTGCAAGAGAGGTAAACTTCAATCAACCAAAATTTATTTAGGGTCAGCCAGTACTTATTGACTCCCAGCTGTGTATGTAGATATCTCATCCTTGTCATCAAGTTTACTCAATTCCTACATACCACTGAGACTCATGAAACAGGCCAAGGACACATTTATGGAGCAATAAATTAAAAATGTAAATAATAAAATAGCCGAGAAGCTGAGCCCATATGTGCTGAGGCAAATCAAGCAGAAGAATGATGAGACAGCTGATGAAGGTATCCAGGTCCCTTTGGAACTTCTGGCTAAATTTCTGTATAAGTGAAATTAATAAGTGACACTAGAAATTTTTTCTTTCATTCATCCTTAGCATTTGCTGTGAAAGGAAAATTTACTATAAACTTTGCCATATCTTAATTCATTAAAAAATATTTATCAATTAAATCATCTTTTTTTTTCTCCCAATGATTGCTTGTAAATTTAATGTTTTATCCAAAAGTTTGTTTTTAATATGTGTATTCTGTATACTCCTCAAAAACATTTTCTTATAGAAGAACAGAGAAGTAGGGGGTTAGTAAGGAGTATTTGTGATAAGTTATTGACAAACAATATAATGTCTAAGGAATAATGTCTAAGGAATTCATATAAAGAAGCTAAGCAGAGTTGATGTCTTGAAATACCACAAAATTACAGAACTTGAGAAGATTCTTAGAGATTATAAAATATGAATTTAGCTTGATATGGGTAAGACACAGGTACTCAGAACTAAATTGTGTTTCAGAACTGGGATTAAAACTAAGACACCTGAATCCCAATTCTAGTAATAATTCTTTGGTGAAAATTATTAATCAAAGTAATATATATATATATTTCCTGTTTTCTAGAGGCTACCCACAAGAGAATATTTTATTCTGCATTACTTTATTAAGTTTAAAAAGGATTTTTCTCTTCCAAAATGCACGTGAATTTTCCTTTAGACTCATTATATATGAAAAAACTTTTTTAATTTCAACATTTCATGTTGTTTATTAAAAAGTTGTCAGTGGACTCAGGTTTTTATAGACAATAAAGAAGGATGAGACATAGTTTCTGGGTTCAAGAAACACTTCTTGATAAGTTATATTACTTTTTGTAAAATAATCAACTCTCCCTTCAAAATCCTTCAGTGTTGGACAGGTTTCATGTGCCCACAATATAGGATTACTTAGTGCTGAGTTCTTCCACTAGGTTTTCTAGAAAAACCCATATACAAGAATGACAGAAAGTTCTGTTTTATCAAGTACTTCATCAGACAGGGTAGAAAAAGGTACTATCACAAACTTTGGAATAATTTTCTCAAAATGTTTCATTATCTTTATAATTTTTTTTTCAGAATTCTAATACAATTTTCATATTTTTATGATTAGGTCTTTGGTCTTTGTCAATGAGATTTATGAAGGCATATATCCAGAGTAATTTTGCAGCACTAACAGATAAGGATATTTCACTGAAAATTTACCCAACTTGTACTTTTTAATGTTTATGGATACTTATGAAGTTAAGGAGCATTCTTATTTTAAATATCCAGTAGTCAGTTCACATATGAGCAAGTGCTAATGATTTATCATCCTGTCTGAAGTTTTAAGGTGGTACACCTTTTCTATATTTAAAAGAAAAGACAATACACAGTAGAAAGACTCTAAATAGAAATAATTTGTATTGGTATGCTTGGAATGTCTCCCCAACCACAATTGGTTCTCTCTTCCTCTGATCAACTTTTGGTACTGATTTTTCCATAATTTACTTATTCAAATATTTAAATTTTCTTGACAAAGACACATGACTGTCAGGACTGCTTTATATATTCATGGCCATAATTTAAAGAGATTTTAGATAACATGTTGCAAGATACTTTGAATATTTCTACTTCTTGCTTTGTTGAAAAAAAATAGACAGTTTTGAAACCAAGAAATTACCATAGAAAATAAGACTGCATGTCTAAATATTTCAGAATTTAAAAAATAAGTTGCTAATATAAATATCTAGTTTATTAGACAAATGGAGTAACAGTCCATAAGGTCAGAAATATATAATTCAGTCTAACTAATAAATATTTTCAGTTTCTACTGCTTTCATATAGTGAGGTGATTCAGCATATTAAAACAATTTAATTGAACATTAAATATCACTTGTGCAATATATAAATAATGAAGGCTATTTTAGTGATGTCTTGCTTACCTGTTTTCCTTATAGAGTATAATGTTTGTGTTTTCATATTTTCAAATATCATTAGTGTATGTTTTCTTTTCATTTCAGAATTACAATGACCCCAGAAGCATTGTGTAGCTTGGTAATGGAGTATTCAATAGCATGATCAGATCCTAGTTTAAATTTTTACCCTGCCTATGTTTGGTTTGAACTCAGCAGTTAAATAAACTTTCTCTGAATCATTCTGCTTGGTATAATTACAACATTGGGGAGATTGAGTAAGAGTGCCTAGCACAATGCCTAATGAATAATATGAATGAACTAAATGGCATATCATAAAGACATAGTTTTGTTAGGATTTTGTTTTTTTTTGTATTTGAAAAGATCTAGTAAGTTAAAATTATGCCATTACACTAACATAGAAAATTACAAATTTTCTCTACTGAAATTAAAATAGTTGAACAAATTTACAGACCCCATATTCTTTGAAGTCTGTACATCTTTGCATCATACTCATAATCAACAGATATTTCCACAAAGACACCGTAATTATTTTTTGTGGAAAAATTAAGTAAGCTGAAAAAGCCCCAAATTCACATCAATAAATAAATAGATGTAAAATTTACTTTGGTACTACAAAGATGTTTTGGCCCATTTTTAGCTTCTTAGTTGTTTCCTTTCTTGTTGGATATTACAACATTTTCAAGGTAATGTTATCTTTTCCTCATGATCTCACAATCAAACATCAAGACTCTTTAAATTTATTTTCTGATTATCTTGGAAACCCATCCTCTCTTTTCTATACCTACTGTCACAGTGTTACTTCTTTTCTAGATTATCACAGTGGCTTCTCAACCAGTTTTTTTTTTTTTTATCTGTATGTAACTCTAATCCATCTTTTACACTTTAACTTTTAAAAGTACAAATCTGATTGTGTTACTTCCTTTTACAACCTGCCAGTAGTGTTCTATGCCTTAGAGAATTCACTATGAGATTCTTAGCTTGACTGCCAAACTTTGATAGTTCTTAGCTAACATCCATTCTTCTAACATTTTCTTCAATCATGGAAACCTTCCCAACATTTTAGGAAGCACAAAGTTGTCCACACTAAAGATTATCTTCCCTAGCTTTCCTTGTGGCCATACATCTCTGTCTGTCCAATGAAATGGAAGTAAGAATGTCATGTACTACAGCTGCTAAGAATATTAAAAGTGAGATAGCTTGTCCATTATTCCTTTTTCTTTCTTGGTAGCTAAATTATAGATGTGAGTATTCGTGCCTGATTAACTCTTTAAACTTGTTAGGTAGAATTTGAAAGATGATCAGTTCAACAAGAGAAAACATGAGTGTATAATGAACAGAGCTCCTAGCTTGCCTTAGACTAGTTTCCTTAGGGGGAAAAAAAAAAAAAAAAAAAAAACACCACTTGTGTGCAAGAGAAATAAACTTCTGTCCTGCATACAACAATACTACTCTAATTTCTGAAGCCTTTAGGCAAAATAAATTCTAATATTTATAAAATCCATTACTGTTTTCCATAGATGTTGCATCAATTTTTGCTCTTACTCAACAGTGTAAAAGTGTTCCCTTTTCTTCACATCCTTGTCAAAAATTATTGTTTTCATACTTTTGGATAATAGCCTGTCTCTCAGGTGTAAGGTGGTATCACAAGGTGGTTGGTTTTTTTTTTTTTTAATTTATTTTTTACATAATAATTTTACGATTTCTTTTGTTTACAATGTTATATTCATTTAGGATATTGAAATTGCATCTCAGTCTATAAGTATTTCACACCTCACAAGAGTTCTAATGTCTATTATTATTCCTTTTCTCTTCTTTAAGTGGGTTTGGTATAGTTATGTTTTGATGGTTTTCTCTCTGTTTTTTTTCCTTGAAGATGTGCTTTGAGGTTACCCTGAGGTTAGCATTAAGAAATCTGTTTATTTCCTATTTTTATTTAAAGCAGATTATTTTTATAACCATTATAAACATCCATATTTTTATTTTCTCCTACTCCCCACTTTTTATATTTGCTGTCTTACTATTTCTAAGTGGAATTTCTTTGTACTTTGTTGAGTATCCTTTAGCATTTTTTGCAGAGTTGGTGGTTGTGGTGATGAGTTCCTTTAACTTTTATCAGAAAAGTTTTTTATCATTCTTTCAGCTCTGATAACCTTGCAGGCTATAGTATCCTAGGTTGAAAATTATTTTCTTTGAATATATCATGTTATTCTCTTCTGGCGTGTAGACTTTCAGTTGAGAAATCTGCTGATTATCATGGGGACAACTTTGTATGTGACCCTTTTTTTCTAGCTGCTTTTAGGATTCTTTATCTTGCTGTTAGGTTTGTATGTGTGTGTGCACTTTTTTTTTACATTTGATGACAATGTGTCAAGTTGTAGGTCTGTCTGCATTTCTTTTGTTTGGAACTCTGTGGTTCCTGAGTATGTGAATGTTGTTCCTTTTCGTGTTATCGCAAAGATTGCAAATGCTTTCATCATTTCTTTTCATTCTTTTCTCTCTTTGTTGGGTTTCTGCCCTATCTTCTAGCTCACTTATTCTTTTGGAGACTTCATCCATCCTACTCTTCTGTGACTCTATTGAGTTCTTTAGTTCAGCTATTGAGTTCTTCGTTTCTTTATATCACTCTTCATTTCTTCTCTAGTCTTTTTACTCTCTTTTTCTTCCTCTATTATTTTGTTGATTTCCATAAGTATGTTTATCACTGTTGCCCTAAATTCATCTTCAGGTAGTTTGCACACTTCTGTCACATTCAGATTTTCCCCTGGAATTTTAAGTGAATCCATAATTTCACATATAATTCTTTTTGTTCATTCTGTTTGACATTTTGTATTTCTGTGGGTTTGGTTTCCCTGCAGCGATAGCATTGTGTAGAGTATTGACTTGCACCAGAGAAATCAGGATCTTGGTTTGAATAAATGGGAAATTTTGAGTTGTGTGGCTTCACATTGGTTGGATTTGTTGATGCTCTTAGCTGGACACTGCATTGGGGTATGAGAATTTAGGCTGTGAGGCTGAATCTTGAGTGTGGGATGTTGAATCTTCTCCCAGTGTCCCAGCTTTAAAAGATAACCATCACCTGGTCATTGGCCTATAATCTGCAGTTGGGCTGCAGTTCCACCTCCATCCACAGGACGGTGCTTTGGGTAGCATTGAAGGTTCCTTTCTTCTGGAAGAGTCCCTTTTCCCTTTAATCTCGGGGACTGGTTTCCTGATGAGCGGGTCCTTCCATTCTGGAGCAATAGGATATGAGGTGTGGTAGAGTACTGTAGCTACCTTTTGGTTATGGTAGCATCCTGTGTGATTTTCCTCTTGGACCTTCCTCTTGGGGTCTTCCTCTTGGACCACCAGAGTGCTCCTTCCATCCTGAGTCATGATCCTATCCCCTGGCTCCACGTCCTGGTCCTACTGGGCTCTCACCTGCCCTCAAAGCTATTCCTGGAAGGCTTATTTCTTTCCAAGTTTCCACCACCTTCTGCTTCTTTTTTCTCTAAGTCTGGGAGTCCCACATCTGTGATGCAGCTCTGAACATCGACATGTTCACCTACCCTTGTAGTGGTGATCGCTACTACTGTATCTGCAGCCCCCAAACCAGCCCTTCTACATTGTATGTCCGAAGAATAGGTGATTTTCAGTTGTTCTGTGGGGAGGCGATCCAAAATGCTCCTACCAAGTGATCATCTAAACTCCTAGCCCCTAGTTAATTTTAAATACCCTAGTCAATCATCATCTCTCATAAAAATCAATCATTGACAATCATTCCCAAAGGAAATTTTTCTCTCTTCTCACAACTTCCTCCTTATATAGGCTTATATCATTTCACCATTCATACACATTGACAGTTATTTATATGTATTAACTGTTCAGCAGCATCTAGTAATCAATAGGTATTCAATAAGCATACTTTGAAATGTAGCTTTGATTTAATAGGGCATATTTACATTTTTCAGGTTTTAGCTTAAAATTCTGTCATGTAGACCATTCCTTAACTCAAAGGAAAAAAGAGTATATTTCTTTGTTTCATTAAGTGTTCCTTAAAGTTTTTAATTTGTCAAGTGCGCTTTATTAAAAGGATTGAATGATTTTATTTCAATGATCATATTCTTGGGCATGGAAGTCATTCCATGTTTCACATCTAAGTGGTGTAACAAACATTTTTTCTGGAAGTGAAAACAAAAGAGAACCCAACAACACCCCTCCTGCAGTAACATGGAAACAACAACAACTAAATTAAAGGGATCTCTGGAGGAATTCCTGCATCAGATAATCTGAACATAGGTCTGAAGGACACACATGGTAGCAATGATGAGGAGGTGGCAGCAAGGCTACAGCTGTAGCTGTGACTGTGGGAGTGACTGCAGAACAGGCAGCCAGCAGAACCAACTTACAGGGAAGCAGGACAAACCTCAAGTCCCAGGGAGGCTGGAGTAAAGTTTGCTAGTGGCACACATGCTTAGCTATGGCTCAGCTACAAGGATCCATTCTATGGGGCAGAAAAAGACTTAATATACTTTCAAATCTTAAGGCATTATGGCATCAAAAGGAAATGACACTTTATCTAAAAACAATTTGGCAGACATAGAGGATTATTTCTTTTAATTAAGAATTCAAAGTATAGCAATCACAAAGAAACTTAAAAGGATCAAAGAAAATTCAGAAAATCAAAAATTGAAGTTTTACAAAAAAAGCTAACAGAAGTTCAAGGAGATAAAGAATGAAACAAATGAGATAAGTGTGTCAAAGAAAGCTGTGAAAACACAATTGATCAAAGGAAGGAAAAGATCACTAAATTGGAGTTTGAAAATGTAGAAAGGAGCAATGTGGAAGAAAAAAGAGAAAGCAGGTACAAAAAGATGAAGAAACACTTTGAGAGCTATCTGATTCCACTAGGAAAGGCAACATAAAAATAATAGGCCTTCTTGAAGGGGAACAGAAAACATATTCAAAGTAATTGCTGAAAACTCCAATATGGGGAAGGAAATAAACATGCAGTCAATGAGGCCAAAAGAACTCCCAGTTATCTACATGCAAAAAGACCTAAGTAAAGGCATGTGATTGTCAAACTATCAAAAGTACAAGACTAAGAAATATCAAAGGTAGCCAGGCTAGAAAAAGTAAGTAGCATACTATGGTACTTCCATCAAGCTATCATCAGTCTTCTCAGAAAAACTCTACAAGCAAGAGAGAATGAAACAATATATTCAAAATATTCCAAACAAATTGCAAGCCAAGGACACTGCATATCCTTAAAAGCAACCTCACCTATGAGGGAGCAATAAAGGTGTTTCCTGATAAACAAAAAATTAAGAAAATGACTGACAGAAGACCTTCCCTATAAGAAATGTTAAAAGATGTTCCTCTGTCTAATTTAAAAATAAATTCACAAAAAACTAAGCAAGGCAATAAACAGATATAAAAATCACAATGACAAATATAAGTCCTAAATAACAACAGTCATCCTGAATGTTAATGGACTGAATTCACCAATGAAAGGCACAGAATGACTGGATAAATCTTTTAAAAAGTCCCAATTATATGTTGTTTGTAAGAAACTCACAAAAGGTATGGAAAATAGTATCCAAGTCAATAGTGATCCAAAAAAGCAGGAAATATGATATTCACATCAGATGAAATGAACTACTAGCTAAAAAGGACAAAAAAGATAAAGATGGTCTTTTTTTATATAATAGAAAGATATAAAACTTATATATGCCTTTAATATAGGAGCACCCAAATATATCAAACAAATATTAACAAACCTAACAGAAGACACAAACATCAACACAATAATAGTAGGGGCTTTTAACACACCATCACAGAAAAAGACAGATCATTCAGGCCGAAAATCAAAAAAGAAACAATAGCCCTAAATAGCAAATTAGGTAATTAATAGATATCTATATAGTAATTCACCCCAAAACATAGATGACACATAAATTTCAAGTGTTTATAACTTTTTCCAAGATAGAACATATATTGGGACAAAAATCAAGTCTTAATAAATTTACAAAGATTGAAATCATATCTAGCATCTCTTTGACTCAATATCATGAAAGTAGAAATCAACCAAAAAGTAAAGATGGAAAATAAACAACATGCCATTGGACAGCTATTGGGTCAATGAGGACATCAAAAGTGAATTTAAAAAGTGCCTGCAGTTAAATGTGAATGAAAGATTATCAGAGCCTACGGAATATAGCAAAAGTAGTAAGAAGAGAAAAATTTATAGTGACAAAATCCTACCACAAGAAAACAGAAGAATCAAAAATAAAAAATTTGCCTTCATTTAAAAGAACTAAAAAAGAAAAAGAAACACTGAAAGTTAGAGAAAGAAGGAAAGAATAAAACACAGCAGAAATCAACAAAATAGAGATCAAAATGACTATTCAAAAAATCAAACAAACCCAGGTCTTTGAAAGGATAAACAAAATAGACAAACCATAGCCAGACTCATAAAGAAGAGAAGAGAGAAACCACAAATAAATTTTTAAAACTTAGTTATTCTGTGTTTATCTAAGTGGAATAACTATAATTGTTGCTTTATATTAACTGTTACTTAAAATATTATTTTAAAAAATGTCTTTTTTACTTTAAAAATAAACTGTCACTTTAAAAAATAAAATTTAACAGCACAACTTAAAACAATAAGCTATCATAAATATCACCAAAGATTTAAAGAAAAAATGGAATAAAAATAATAGAAGAGTAATATGCAAAAGGACACATATGGAACTACTAGGGGAAAAATCACTAAGAAAAATTCTAAAAAAGAGGAAAAGAATAAAAAAATAAAAGCACAGTGTTTGTGTCCTATAGAATATCATCAAATAGTCTAATAAAAGTGTAATGTGAATCTCAGGAAGAGAGAAGCAGACACAGACAAAAAAATTATTAAATAAATAATGGCCAGAATCACTTCTAGATGTTGACTTGACAGGAAACACTTTCTGGTCTCTCCCCACAGATACTGAGGAAAAAGAAATCACCTATCTTCCTGAGACAAACACCAAGAAACAACTGGCACTTCAGCTGGAGACGGAATGGTTGACAACTGGTGTGGAGAGGGCACCCGGCAGGGTTCTCAGCTAAGACGCAGATTTTAATTTGAGACAGAACTTGGCAGTCCCTGGACATGTGGTGGAGCAGAGATTGGAGATGTCAGGACCAGCAGCAGAGGTAATGAGAGGTGAGCCCAGCAGAGCTGAGATGCAGAGCCAGAGAAGGCCACTTGGAAGAGGGTGAAGGGAGTGCTAACACATGGGGAGCTGAGCTGGAGCCCATGTGGTGAAATTGCACTGAGAGCTAACATAACTGGACATCAGCCAAAGAAATTCCCAGCTTGAAGCCCTCCCACAACCATTTCACTCAAGAGCCTGGGGTCCACCTGGGGATATCCCGCCTACTGCATATCCTGTACACCACATATCCAGCCCACCACATATCCTGCCCACTGGATATCCAGCCCATCGGATACCCCGTCCCCAGGATTACATTGAAAAGGCAGTCTCTTACAGGACCAAACCTCAATGCAACTCCCTGGCGCCAATTATGGGTAGAGGTGAAACTGCAATTCGATTGCCAATCCTAGGCAAATCAAAACTACGTAATGCCAGGGGAACCAAACCCTCAGAAATATAAACAGAATGCCAAATAGAACAAAGGCGCAGTGAAATATACATGAAATGTTGAATCCAATGAAAAATTCAGGGGAAAATCTAAATACAACAGATATACACAAATTACCTGAAGATGAATTTAGGACAACTGATTACAATACTCATGGGAACCCAGAAATCAGTAGAGGCAGTAAACAAGAATGTCAAGAAGCAAAGAAAAGAATTAAAACAAGTCATCAAGCAGGTAAGAGATGCAATGACTGAATTAAAGAACTCAAAAGAGGGACTCAACAATAAGATGGATGAAGTTTCCAATAAACTCAGTCATCAGGAAGATAAGACAGAGGAACCCATACAAATGAACCAGCAAAGAGATTATTTGAAAAAATAAACAAAATTGACAAGCTATTGGCTAGACTCACAAAGGAAAAAAAAGAGAAAGCTCTCATAATTAGAATCATAAATGAAAGGGGAGAAGCTACAAAAGATACCACAGAACTAAAAAACATTATAAGGGACTACTATCAACACCTATTATCAAGCTCTTCCAAAATACTTCAGAACAGGGAACTCTCCCAAATACTTTCTATGAGGCTAACATTACACTGATACCAAAAGCTGACAGTGATGTCACCAAGAAAGAAATTACGGACAAATAACTCTAATGAACATGCAAAAATACTAAACAAAACATTAACAACATGATTATAACAATGCATCAAAAAGACCATCCACCATGACCAAGGGGGATTGATCCCAGTGATGTAAGGTAGGTTAAATATAAGTAAATCTATTAATGTCATACACCATATCAGCAAGATCAAAGAGAAAAAAACACATGAGCTTATCAAGAGTGCCATGACCCACACAGCTTATCAACAGGGTCTCTGAGAAGGGGCTGCAGGAGCCTAAAATAAAAACAGGCAGACAACATACATAAAGAAAAGTGGAGGCCAGGTGGGATACTTCTTTCCTTTTTAAGATAGTGACCACGAGCCTGGTTCTGTGATTTATTTTATAGGACTGAGATACAATGAGGTAATGCAAATAAAACAAAGAAGATTGCAGGTAGTCTATTCTACTGCTATAATCAGGATAACAACATTGAAGGTTGGTGCTAGTGGCTTCCTGCTGTTACCTACTTGTAGCTCTGCTGACTTGTGAGAACTTCCTGCGAAACTTTGCAGAAGTGGACAGAAAGTAACTCAATCCCAAGTTTTTGACAAGATCTAACACACATTTATGATTAAAAAACCCTCCATAAAATGGGAGTAGAAGGTTCATATCTCAACCTAATAAAGGCCATATATAAAAAAACCCACAGCCAACATCATACTCAGCAGTGAAATTTCGAAAGCATTGCCACTTAGGTCAAGAACAAGGCAAGGCTGTCTACTCTCACCACAGATGTTTAACAGTGTACTGGAGGTCTTAATCAAGAGCCATTAGGAAAGAAAAGGAAACATAAAGGAATCCAAATTGGAAAGGAGAAAGTAAAACTCTCATTATTTACAGATGACATGATTATATATATTGAAATTCTAAAAACTATATAAAAAACTTCTAGAATTCATCAATGAATACAATAATGTGTAAGGCTGCAGAATCAATGCACAAAAATCCACTTAATTTTTCCCTGCAGACAACATGCTAGAAGAAAATGAAATCATGTGACTCACACCATTTAAAATACAAGTTAAACAAATGAAATACCTGGACATATACCTAACAAAAGAAGTAAAATAGCTATACAGTGAAAGCTACGAGTTCTTCTTAAAAGAAATAGAGGACACAAAAAAATGAAAAGTCATCCCCAGCTCATGTCTGGGAAGAATCAGTATCATTAAAATGTTTATCTAAAGCAATATACAGGTTTAATGCAATCCCCATTAAAATTCCACAGGCTTTGTTCCAGGAAACAGAACAAAAAGTCTTAAAATTGGTGTGGAACAACAAAAAACCCCGAATAGCCAAAGCAATCATTAGAAAAAAAGAACAAATTTGGAGGGATTACACTTCCAAACTTTTAACTGTATTACAAAGCAATGGTGATTGAATGGTATGGTACTGGAATAATGAAAGAGACAAAGATCATTGGAATATAACTGAACCACCAGAAACTGATTCACTTACGTACACTCAGTTAATCTATAACAAAGGAACCAAAAGCATTTGATGGAAAAAGGAGAGGTTCTTCAACAAATGGTGTCGAGCAAACTGGACAGCCACATGCAAAAGAATGAAGCTAGACCACACTCTAACACCATTCACAAAATTTAACTCAAAATGGATTAGAGACTTGGACATAAGACCAGAAACCATAAAAACCTTTGAAAACAACATAGGAAAAACTTTACATGACATCAGTTGTAGAGAAGCTTTGGGGACTCGGCTCTGCCATCAAGGGAAACAAAAAGAAAAATAAACAGCCGAGACTAAGTCAAACTACGGAGCTTCTTCACAACAAAAGAAAACATCACCAAAACTAAAAGGAAACCTATGAACTGGGAGAAGATATTTCATTCGACATTTCCAACAAAGGCTTAATAATATACAAAGAACTCATAAAACTGAGCAACAGAAGAAGAGGCAATCCAATCAAAAAATGGGAGGAGGAATTGGAGAGACACTTCTCTGAGGAGGACAAACAAATGGCCAACAGGCACATGAAATCATGTTCCTATTAGCTGGCTACCAGGGAAATGCAAATAAAATAACAATGAGATATCACCTTACACCTGAAAGACTGGTTATTATTCAAAGGTCTGGAAACAACAAATGCTGGTGAGGATGTGGAAAAAGGGTACACTTTTGCACTGTTGGTAGGAGTGCAAATTGGTACAACCCCTATGGAGAACAGTTTGGAGATTCCTCAAAAAACTCAAGATGGAAATCCCATATGATCCCATCATTCTAGTTCTGGACATATACCCAATAGATACAAAAGCGCCCATCCACAGAGATATATGCATCCCCATATTTATTGTAGCCCTATTCACAATAGCTAAGAAATGGAAATTACTTAAGTGCCTAACATCAGATGAATGGATAAAGAAGATGTCATACCTATATACACTGGAATATTGAACAGCCCTTAGAAGAGATGAAATCCTGTCATTTGAATCAACATAGATGGAACTAGAGGAGACTATGCTATGTGAAACAAGCCAAAAGAAGAAAGATAGATACCAGATGATCTCACTCATAGGTGGAATGTGAATAAGCAAAACAAAGGAACAGAGAAAACATAACCAACCCTGAGATATTTGCAAGAGAATTGAGGTTACAAAAGGGGATGGGGTAGGTGGGGTAAAAAGGTGGAGCCCACCAGACAATAAGAAAAAACTCGGTGATTTGGTGGGGGGCATGTGTGTTGAAATATATCTAAGAAATGTTGAATGAATACATAGGAAATTATTTTATTGTGTAGAATAATTGCTACAATAAAAATTCATTAATTAAAAAAGAAAGTTGTAATGCCCAAAGACTTTCTATTGATTCTTGCCTATACCACTCATGAGAATTAAATAAAAATTAAGCATAGATTTATATTTAAGAGCAGAAATTGTACAACTTCTAGAAGCAAACATAGGAAAAAAAAATTGTAAGTATGATGGCGACAAAGATTTCTTGGCACAGTCATAAAATAACCACTTGCATAAATTAGAATTTAACAGTTACAAGAATATGCTCTTTGAGGGCAATTTAAAAAAAATCAAGCACATGCTATAAGAAAATATTTGTGATATCTATAAATCTTATAGAGAACTTGTGTCCATATTTTATAATTCAATGAATAGATAAAACCCAGTTAAAATTAGACAAATTATTTGGACAATTTGCAAAGGAAAATACACTGCAACCAATAAGCACATAATAGATGTCCAACATTTATAGTCATCAAGGAAATTCAAATTAAAACTACAGTGATATCTTATTATACACCACCAGAATAACTACAATTAACATCTCAAACACCAAGAGTTGGTGAGAATATGGAGGAACTGGAATGCCTTTATATTACTAGTAGAATATAAAACACCACAACCACTCTGGAAAACAATTCGGCAGTTATCTTACAATTAAAACACTTAGTAATTCTCCCCCCAGGTAATTGCTTGTATAAATTAAAAAGTGCATACGTAAGTCAAAAACCATTAATTGTATACCTAAAACTGATGAATTTATTTTAGTGTATTTATTATTTATTTAACATATTTATTTATTTTAGGGCATTTATTATTTAAGTCTCTGTAAAACTTACTAAAGTTAAGACAAAAAATTCATAAGAAGGAAAACTAATAACTGAGATGATTACATAAAGTGAATTTTCTTTAAATGAGCTCATGCTGCTTTGAATAACTGATGGTCAAATAACCATGGGCAAAATGGTGCCATGATTCCTATATCTATCCAATATTCAGTTTTTAAGGTTTTAATTCAAATATTTTATCATTTCTATTTCACTCAAATAAAATATTAGTACACTTCCAGTAGAGTTCTAGGAAATAGTATGAAAATGTCAATAAACTATATTTTACATGTTTCGTTACAAAACATATAATTCAGGTGCACAGATAAATTAACACTTTTACAATAATGCTTTCCTTATGCTTGGTAATTCCAAATAGCCTCCCCCACCCCAGTATTAATCCAATACCACGTAAATTTGACATTTAAAATTATTCATTATCATGCTTTTTGATAGATGAAAATAAATGAATAATGAAATGCTGATGATAAGAGATGCACACATACATTTCTCATCCTGATCTGATTTTGTTACCACCAATCCTATTACTTACCATGTCTATCAAATATACAACTTTGATATAAGAGAAAACTACTGTGAGTTAATTAAGAAAACAAGGACAAAGAAAGCAATATTATCTGGAAAAATGTTCAGAATTGGTTTAGTCATTAAATCTTGTTTGTGTCTACTTTAATCTTGAAGCACAGTTATAAAACATGAAATAGTCAACAATTCACTGTATAAAGAAGTGATGATGTGCACTCAGTGGAATTCTGTGGTTATTTAAAAAATGATGATGTTGTGCTTATGCACTAAACTGGACAGAACTGGAGGTGATTATGCTAAATAAAATTCCTCAGAAAGAAAAAGAAAGTGCAGATTGACCACTCATATATGGAATATAAAAAACAAAACAAACGAACAGACAAATATCAACAAAATGTACAGGACACAAGACTGAAGGTACAATATGGGGTCAGAGATGGGAGGAAAGAATCGAAAAAGGAGTTAGTAAGTTTGTGGTAAAGAGCACTAGAACTCTGGTGGTAGGTGTGGTGCGTGGGAAATGTACACAGACTGAAATGCAGATTCAATTTCCTAAAATGCATATAGCAATGTAAAGAAAAAAAGAAATAAAAAATAAACAAAAATATTCAGTAATTATGTACAGTAAGGTAAATGCACTATCCACATTTTGTGGTATCCAATGATTTCTACAGGAAATGGACATAATTTTGAAACTTCACTAAACCTGTGAGCTTTAATAACTTAAGCAATGAATCAGATATGAGAATGTAGATGTTTTAACTTCAACAAAATCCGTATTAGAACTAAATTCCAGTGGAAATACCTATATGATTCTTTAGGCAATAGAAAAGAATATGTGACCTTTGTTGCCACTGAGTTTTTTTTAAGATGGACATTCACACATATCTTCATAATGAACACCCACTAAAGACATTAAAAGTTTATTACACAAAACTGCAGCAAATACATAAATTAGGATACATTAAGTCGATCCCTGGACATCTGTATTTAGAAACAATGGGTTACAAAGAAGAATCTAAACTCTGTAATACAAAAAAACGTCCTTCAAAAGAATAAGACCTTCCTTAAGAACAAATGCTTTAGAAATTTGAGTCACTCGAATCCTTTTTATTTTAATTAAATGGGAATGGACAATTGCCAAGTGGTATTATCAACACCTTTACTAAACATTAAACTATTAACAACTGCAGCTGGTACTTTCTCTCAAAAAGGAATGTATTTAAGTATTTTTACAGAGTACCCAAATTATAGGAACTCAGCTAAATAAATCTAATTTATTTTCATTAAACTAGAAGCCTAGAGGTAGACTGCTCAGAACCAGTTTATGTGCTTCTGTAACACCACCTGTGATGCCACGTCTTCGATACTGCCTCATAGTCACAGCTTAGATTCTCTATTCAGAATTTTAGGCAGGAATGAGTAAAAGACAACAACTGTATACAAGTGGAATTGAACCTCTTTTAAAGAGTGTTTTTAGAATTCCCTCCAAAATATTCCCATTTTCATTTCATTGGCCAGAATTATCAGGTGGCCACTTACAGCTGCAAAGGAGAGTAGGAATGTAATTTTGTTCCTGACTAATACTGCCTTTATCAAAATCAGGTTATATCATAAAGTGAAGGAGAGGATGGATACTGATTAGGCAAGCAGATGTGTCTCTCACAGTGAACAGAAGTTTGAATAATGCAAATATTGCACTTGTCCAAAATGATGGGATATGATATATATATATATATATAATACATGTATTTACTTTCCTTACAAATTAAAGTATTTTATACTTAAATTTTAATCTGAATTACTTTCTGCCAAAGAAAATGCATGCTTTATTGTTTGGCTTCATTTGTTAAACAGTGTATTTGGAAATAGCTGTGTGTGCCATATTTGAAATAAAAATAGAAATGCTTTGTTTTGGCAACATAAACACCTGGACCAAATCTATTTGTAATATAGATAGTACCTTTGCTAAATTATATCATTATATTGATGTAATAAGCAGAGTATTTTTCAAAAATCAGTTTTGCATACAATATTCCAAATGGTTTGCATTCATTTAAAAAAAGGAAAACTTAAATAGCTCTAATGTACTGCTGTGATGAGGTATTTCCAAAAGCCCTTATAACTAAAATATATTATAATTAATCCTTTTAAAATGAATTATACATGTGTGTCTATTTGTATTAAATGTAATTAGCTAACCACAACCCACAGCTTGTGTCTGTACAGTGTGTGTAATCTGTTTATAAAACAGAGCAGATGACATAATGTAGATTTTGGCGAGTAATCACATTCTCCTTCCACAAACAAAATCTGAAAGGACAAAACAACATACAGAGGAATAGCATCCAATAACCCACATTTGCCAAAAGAACTTTAATCTCATTCTGTTGGTCAAATATTTTGAAAAGGAGGTATATGATTCAAGCACATGCACAATATTTCACTTTCACAGGAGAGTAATTTTCAGGCACCAAGAATGTGGGACTGGAAAACAACTGCAGTTGAAAAGCTGAGCTAGAGACTGAGCAACATGTTCTGGTTGCCCTTGCTAATATGCCAGTATTGGGATCTCATATACACCATAACCTCATGCCCACTTCTTCATCCTTTTAAACAAGAGTTCCAATGATTCATTCTCCAGAAGGGAAAATATTGACACCTAGAGATAAGGAGTTCTCTGTTATCTGCTTTCTACTACCTAACAGTGTGGAAACCCCTTATCACATGTTCAAGTTGAAAGAGAAATTTCTTCCCCAGTTTTATGCATGTGATGAATAAGTTGCCATTAATTCTGATATTTTTCAAAACATTCTTTTAGAATACTGACCACTCTTAACTGCATTTGCAGTTATATTACCATTGTTTTCTATTTCTTGAATAGTTTCTTTAAATGCACACATATATTTACCTGATTATAAAATACCTCCCAATATGTTATTTTAAACATTTTGAAAAGCAATTATAAAGAAATCTCAAATTATCTAAAACAGATAATTTAAGAGAACAATTACTAGCATTCTTTATATTTTTCTTTCTCTGTTTTGCTCTATGTGTCTACATATATATATTTATGTCTAATAATGTAGACCTTATACATTATATAAAATTGAGAATTGATATAATGTTATAATGTCTTCCAATGTCATTAAATATTTTTTGAATATTCATGTTAGTTTTAGAGTCTTGCATGCCATAATTGGTTTGCTGGTGTTTCCATTTTGAGATAATTAATAGAACAATGTTTACACAAATATATATATATATATATGTATTTCTGATTACTTCCTTAAGCTTGCTATATGAATTCAGATGTTTTCATTTCATAGTAAAAGTTCAAACTCTAAGAATATTTTTAAAAAAGAGAGATTTACTATCTCACTTAAAATATCTTACTATTACTTGGTATTATATTAAAAATGTTTAAATTTAACTATAGGCAATTTTTCTTTTCAACAAGAATGTACTGTGAGCTAGACTCTTAAATCTGTCCAATAGTCAGGATTCCATCTCTTCGATTGTTTCCCTCAAGTACCCCCAGATAATGGTACTTGCTAGAAAACACACTTCTTGCAGGGTTTCCCACATTTTAGCATCCCTGTCAAAGAGACAGTGTGATTTCACCTTGAATCATCAGGTTAATTTTGCATTGTATTCCTTATCCTAATCATTTGAAATTCTCTGCTATCTATCTCATGGCCACTTCAGTGTGAGATACTGATTTCTTATGTCTCTCATGCCTTTCAAGATACTCAGGATTAAAGATTTTAGTAGTATTTCCTATATGCACACCTAATGACCTAGTCAGCAACTCTGTAGAGAGACATAGTCTTCCTTTTTAACACAAGGACAAATTCATAAATGAGCTTCAAGAGTAAAGTACTTAAACACTCAGCACTCTTCCTTTAGCCTAACCTTATAGTTTAAGATTATAGTGTGGTACTATTTTTTGCTTTTATTTTCATTCATCTTAGATAAATTTGGGGTGAATGATCCAAAGAAGGGAATTTGAATCTCTCAGATGATTCCTTCCTATGAACCATCCTTTGAAAATCAATACTTAAGTTAACAAGACTACTTCTATACATTTTTATTTCCTTATGTTACAAAATACATGAAAATCCAGCAAAACTATCTTTATCAAATAATGTTAGTGCTTTCAGATTCCAAAATGATCTGTTCATTGTATCTAACTCCAGAGGTACTGAAAGAATTAATGTTTGCTTGTATTTCAGGTTGATTGGTTTGGATAAGGTCTGCTCACCAACTTATAAAGATTAGTTTATGAGAATTGAGCAATTATCAATATGGGAAAAAGTTGGTAAACAAATTGGTGTCTATACCCAGTTGAAAAGTAAACTTAAAAGCTTTCCTTTGGATTTGGTGAGTGTAGTCAATCTAATATTTATCAACAAATTATTACTCAAGTGTATCCAGACTCTAACACTGGTTTTTTTGACAAGCTATTCATATGGGACATTTAAAGCAATGTTTCTCTTTCTGTGAGTAATACCTTAGAAGAACGAAGGCTAATCTCCTTAGGAGACCATGTATTATTTGACTGATCCTTGCTTGATTTTCTAGAGATGGTTTTAAAATATTACAACTTTGGGAACAGGGATCTTTTAATGAATATGTAATAGTTGCATCCCAATTCATATACAAAGATCATAACAAGACCTTTCCTATAATAAGTTAGACACAAATGTAAATTTTAAATAAAGTCACTCATATAATCTTATGTTAATGCACTAATAAACAAAAGTAGAACTAGATTCAAAAGAGCCTAATTCTTCGAGAGACTTTCCAAACATGAAATTAAAAAACTAATAACATTATATACATAGCCTGCACTACTAGCCAATTTTTACGTTTTCTTCATATTCTGAAAATCTACAAAATAAACAGCTACACTAGAACACATCTCTTTAGTACTTTGTTTATTATTCCAATCAAATCTTGGGTTGTGACACATGTAGCTAAAGAAATATCTATTATATCCCATATTCTAATGCAATATTTTGGACTGGGTGAAGAAAAATTAATATGGAAATAGTCACATGTAGTGAAACATTTCACCATCTTAAAAAGTGTTGATTATTTATAACATATGTTTCATAGTATTTTTAAATGATACCAGATACAAATACTTTTAACAATGCTTTCTATTAGTTTACTTAAAAGATAATGAAGTAAAAATATTTCTCTGCTTTGATATGAAGTCTAGACTAGATGTAGAGCAAGAAAGAGGCGGCCTAAATTATGTCTGTGTTTACATAGATAACAAATTGCTATTACTTAGTATTACTTTATTTTTCAGATGAGTAAAGCGGAGGATACAATTCAGGCAAGAATTTTTCCTAAAGCTGCAAAGTCAGCAATTAGAGCATATTAAGAACCAAACAACAACTGAACTATATTCTACCTCTTAATCTCCTTTGTCTTGATTCCATAGAATCACAATATATGTGAATTTCAAAATAATGACAACGCCTCTCATCACTAGAATTCTTATAATAGAATATAAGGACAGTACATGTATTTATGTTACTGACTCTATGCTAAAGATGCTTGAATAATGCAGTGGTTAGAACTTGGAGTCAAAATAGATTTCGAAGTTCAAGCCCTAATTCTATTTCTTCAGTATTGCATATCATGGGAGAGTCTGGTTAACTTTCCTAAGCTCTAGTTTGTTCTTATGTAAAATGGAGCAAGTATTAAAATTAACTCATAAAGTATTTGTAAAAATAAATAGCAATATTAAAATGTTCTAGACCCAAAGGTCTGGTACTGAGAGAGCTTCAATAGAGGTCACTCATTGTAACCCTAAGTATGAATATTATTCATTTTAGTTCATAGATGAGGAAACTGAGAAACATCAATTAAGGAATGTTTATCAAAAACCACAGAGTTAAAAAATATTAAGTATGAAATTGAAAGCCAGGCTCTATGAATCCAGATAAACAGCCCTTAACCACTGTACTAAACAATCTTCAGGCAACTGTATTCAGTTTTCTGATTCTCAGAATCATTTCTCATCCTTTCTCTCCTTCAGAAAATACAACATTATCTGGACCTTTAAGACAGCATGAAACATAAGGAAGCCATGTGACTATTACCCCTAAATGAGAAGCTGATGGAAACAGCTCCTGCCAATTCTCAATGTGGTATGGGCCTTTGTTCACTTTTTGAAGCACAGACAGTATCTTCTCCATTGCCTTCTGTCTGACTCTTAATGGTCCTGGACAACAAATTTTTTTATAGAAACTATAATACCCACCTAACTCTGTCTCCAGGGCTCTTCTGGTTTCTATTCTGATTTACAACACAATACTAGAGAAGATGATACTTTACAGAATACAAGAGTTCACTATTAACCTCCTCTACCCATTTTCCTGCCTTAAACATTGAGACATACAGTCTCTGAGTTAGTATAGAAGAAAAGTTTAAGGAAGTAGACACTAGCAATTCTACCCAGCTTTTCCTAAAGTAACTTCTGTGCAAAAGGGAAATAATCACTTGATTTTCTACAAGGCACTGAGTCCGGTACTTGACTTGCAAGAAAAATAGGGGGAAAAAGTTTTCTGTCCTTCTGTGAGTTGGATAAGTACTTTGCCACAGGAGATAAAAACATGAGTGAGCTACACATTTGCACCTTCAGACTTGGTATATGACTGTGCATGGGCCCTTGGACGATATTGGGAAGTAGGTAGAGGGAGCTTCTTAATCACCAAGGACACAGATTTAGATATTTGTTGTAAGGGACAGTAAGTGAATGAACAATTCAGAGACATGAGTGCTACTATATTGCACCAAGGAGACACAGACAAGAAGTAAGCAGCTCCATTGATCATACAGTAATTCACTGAAGGGGAAAAACAAAAGCAAAAACAGATCAATAAAGATGGTTTCTAGGCTAACATTGCAGATATTTATTTATACATGATATAAGCTAGATTCATAGGCATGAAAACGATTCCAGGAAAGAAAACAAAATGATACTCATACACACAACACTTTATAGAGGACTAAATAAGAATGACTTTGGACAATAAAAGTGAAACAGTAAATTTTAAAGTATATAGAAATGTGAGCTCCCAGTTGAGAGCAATTATGATTTGAGTTCTCATTCTGGTTCTTCACTATTCAGTGTAGTATAGATTTAACAAGTTAAATCCCATCTCAGGATACTACTCCTTGGCCATAAAGAAAGATTCATAGACAAGATGGTCTTTGAAGACCATTCCAGCTCTTGTGCTTTCTGGTTGTGTATCTCAGTCATGAAAAGAAATAACATTTGGAACAAGATGAGTGGCCCTAGAGAGAAGTACGGTTAGCAAAATAAGTCAGAAGGAGAAAGTAATATATCACATGATTTCACTCATGTGTGGTATATAGAGAAACCAAACATACAAATGAACCAATCTAGCAAAACAGACTTTCGGTATATATTACAGGACCGTATTAGTGGTTATTAGAATGGAATGAGAAAGGGAAGAAACTGGGTTAAAGGGGTCAATTATATGGTGAAGGATACAATGGACTATTGGTGATAAATCTATGTAATGTTATAATGCAATGTTCATTCAACATTTTTTAATTGACAGAAAAAAAAAAAAAACTGTAGGTAGCTGTATTGAAAGTGTCATAGTCAGAGAAGATCGCATAGTGCCCAGCATCTAGTCCAGAAGTAAGGAAGCAGCCCCAAATAATGACGGGTACCTAAAAGAAGCACAGTCAGTAGGCATATTACAGATGGTGGGGATTTAGGAAAAATGGATTTGACTAATCTTAAAAGCGAAGTCTCCGTTTCTTAGCATGCCAAAAATAAATAAAATCAGTTATTCCTGAAATAAAGATGGTTAATTCCAGAAAGGAAAAGAGTGGGTTTGTAAATTTTTATTAATAAAATGAATAGGAATGACGGTTCTCAGCAGTAACATGTTTTCAAGTCAGATGTTTACAATAAGGTTAAACTTTAGATTGATCATTTTATTGAGTTGGCTTTTCTTTTAAAAACAGTTATATCAAATAGTTTCCAAACAGATCCAGATGTAGTTACTTTTTTGACATTATTGAGAATGCACGAGCAAATGGGAGATAGATAATTTGATTAAAAATAACTAAAAACTCATTTTATGCATTGAAATCTCTTAAAGAGTTTTAGTGCTAAAAGCATGATATGCAAATTTAAAATACAATTAGCCTCTTTGTACTAGTGGAAGGAATACCTTGCCATCCTTACTAATTACTGAAGATTAGTGTATTTATGTGGTAACTCATCTTTGCAAAGTTAATTTCTTCATGGAAATATGTGGAATTTTCGTGAGTGGCTAAGTCTCATAAGAATGTTACAATAGGTCTTTATTTACAGAGGCAAAAAGATTATGAGACTTTACAGTAATTGGAGAGAGCATTTACTTAATTATAGATATTTTCACTATAATTTCAGAGGAAATACCACACAATTACATAAACACCGAATATAATATCTTTTTAATTTGCATAGTGTTTTGTTAGATTTATAGTCTAAAATAAGTCAGAACCATAATTATGTATACTTTTGAAGTTAATGCCCTATCTTCTCACAAATACAATTATTATCTTATTGGTAAATATGTTACCATATCAACATTTTTAGCCACAGATATGTGGTGATTTCTTGAAAATAATTATTCATATTCCTAGAATATATTATAGATATTTTAAAATATTTTAAATATTTATAAATAAATAGATTTTTTAAAGTATCTATATAATTTGACCTGGTTAGCATATTAGAATATACTTTTTATCCATACATTAAATTACTTTTAATTTTCTATGTGAAATACCCTGTTTAGAGTATGCAGTCTATAAAGTGCTATGTCTGGAATATTTATTTCTATTTTAAACTCTGATCTATGTGCTTATTATTTATACAATGAATCTTTGAGGAAAGAGAAATTTTTTTTAGTCTAAACAAAAAAGTTTCTGAAGATTGCAGTGCATTAAAAACTTAATTATCTTCATAAATTTTCATCAACCCTCTAATATGATCATGGCATAAGAACTCACTTATGAACTGTCATTACCTCTGTCTTTAAAGAACTAATAAACTAAGGAGAAATAGGACACGTGTACTATCAAATAGGGTGGAAAATAAGATAGAAAGTCTCAAGTTTTATAAGAGAAGAATGCATAAATTCAGAATAAAATGGAACTGCAACAATGTTGGTTGATAAAATAAGAACCAAGGGCGTTTAGACCTCTTACACATCATTAACAATTTCTCTCAGCAAGGTGCCACCTGCCTTCCTTTTTCACAGAGAAAACTGAAGCAGTCAGAAGAGATTCATTAGATCCCACCACGACTTTTATCCCATCTTATCATCAGTTACTACAAATGATTTCTATGCCTATTCTTTTCTCTCTGGATTTCTTTCCCTCTTCCCTTATAAGAATGTTCTCCAGTAATTATCTCATATGTCTCTTACCTCATTATTTTCTCTCTTTGGATCCTACTGATCGGCAGACAAATATTCTATTATATATTTTATAAATAAAATAAGTAAACCTCTGATCTCTTTTTCCTCTTCAGCTGACAACATTCCCCTTTATAAGAAACAAAATGAAACAAAACTCTCTTTGCTATCTCCAAAAGAATTCCAAACATTCTTAGGCAGATTTCTTCCTTAAGCAAAATTTATTTTGTCAAAATCATTAAGTGTACCTTCTTCGATACATGCCTCCTCCGTTCTGATCCTCATCACCCTTCACCTATTAGCAGCAATAGCCAATGTTGATCACTTCTACTTGTAACCCTTTCTCTGACTTCCAGTAGAGCACACTCACCCAATTATCTCCTAACTTGCTGTCCTTGCCTTCTAAATATCTTTTATTGGTTCTTCTCATCACCTGATCTCTATACTGAGTGGCAAACTCAATTATTAGATAACTTTTCATTACTGTCTACATTCACTTCTTTCATTATCTCAACCAATCACACAACTTTAAAGATGGTCTTTAAGTTTATAATTTCAGCCTGTGACCTCTTCCTCATGATCTAACTATCCCCTTGATAGAATTTCAGACAAAGGGAATTTTTTCAGTAAAGTATATATCAAAATATATTTGAGATCTATTTACAGAAAATTGTTATGTATTTAACAAAGATTCTAGTTTAACTGGGTGTCCTATATTTATTTTATCTGAAAATCTGTCACCTGATATTTCCATATCTTTAAATTCATGTTAAGACTTATCTCAAACATAAAACATTCAAAATTGAGTTCCTGATATTCCCTCCTACACTAGTTCATCTTATTGTAGTTCTCATCTAAGTGAAAGACAACTTCTTTCTTCTAATTGCTGAAGTAAAAAACTTTATAGTCACCTTTACGCTTGTCTTTGTCACATAAAATTATTGTGTCTAAACTCAATTATGCCATGTTCAGAATTTGATCACTTCTCATGGCCTTGCTATCACCACCACCACTCCTTGCTTCCTAATAAACCTCCCTGCCTGTAGTTTCCGCAGTCCAGTCTCAAAACAGCAACCAGAATACACACAGTGATGGGTAAGATTTGATATCTATATAAAAGAGACAACTGTTTTAAAAGATAGCCCTGACACTGGATGAAAAAAACTTTAAAATTAAAAAATACAGACTGGAATTTGTCCAGATTGTTTTAAATACATTTTTTCAAGTACAGTTTTTTTCCAGGTTTCATCAGAGCCATTAATATATTTCCTTAAAAAGTTTTGAGAATTTTTAAAAAGAAAGCAGTAATTCAAGACAGCTATTAAATGTCTATTTTTCTCCTGTTGTATACAAAATAATGATAGATTATATTTCTTTACTATCTATTGGGTGCCAAACTAGTCTAAATATTTTGGGAATCTGTACTGCTAAACCCCATTTATGTATGAAGAACAGATAGGCTAATGGGCTTGTAAGCCTTTGAGTCCAGCATACCAGGTTCTTCTTTATTTGAGTTGTTCGGATTCTTTTTTTTTTTCTCCTGGAAGAACTTGTCCATGTTTTTATTTTTGTTTTGTTTTGTTTGTTTAGTTATTTGGAGTCATTATTTCCCTTAAAAATTGCCTTGCAATAGTTTTGCTCCTAATTTTATGTCATCAAAGCCGAAGATATATATCATCTGAAAATATAAGTTAAATTTTGAAATTCACATGTCCATGTGTTCACTTGCGTGCGCACACACAGTCTCTCTCTCCTCTCTCTTCTCTCTCTCTCTCTCTCTCTCTCTCTCTCTCTCTCTCTCTCTCTCTCTCTCTCTCTCT